>JAKLMF010000739.1:0-10510 GCA_022813555.1 Botryosphaeria agaves | reverse complement strand
GTTATCCTCACCGGCTGCGCCTGAGCCCTTTTGAGATCTCTGACCCCTCGAAGTATTATAGGGGGCATAAACGAGAGCGCCGAAGAATCCCAAGGAGAACTTCCATATCAATCTCCAGCATCCTGTCTGGTATGCTTGTCATTATATGAGGATGTGAAGGTTGCCTTGATTGATCCTGGCCGGGGACTGTCAGGTCTATATACACCGATGTTGCCAGCCACCCGATTTCTGACAATGCTCTGTAGCTCTGCGAACTTAGGCTTAGATTGCATATTGTCCGCTCTGTTTCAACTCAATTGCCTTCTAGCATGTGTGAGAATTTACCGAGTCACTATAACACCGCCCACATCCCTTTCCTCCGTTACCCTCTATGATCAGGGTCAATGCGACGAGATGGCCGAAGGGTTCCATGACGAATTCGAGAGCAAAAGCTCGCAACGGAAGGAAATTTCGGAGTGCTGAAGATGAACTCAAACGGAGGAAGGAACTGCACCTTCAGAAGAGGGCTAAGCAGCGCGAACTGCTCGAGAAACAATCAACAACGAACTTTGAATTTTTAGAAGCACTGGATGTCAAAGAACGCATGTTGGAGACCCAGTCAGTGATGCTAAGAAAGCTTGCGGCTGAGGAGAATCACTTGAAGGGCTTAGCGGAAATTCCCAGATTGGCTCTTCCCATTTTCGAAGAGCGGATAAAAGAGGCAGGGGAGGCATTAACAGTATTAAGTCTTTCTAGTATGTCGTATGTCAGAGGATCTGAGGCTATCTGACTTGTACTCCTTGTAAAGGCGACCCAGGCCGGGCATCGATACAGTTCTCGTAGGCCAGCTACAAGCTGTGCTTGCTGTTGCTCGACCGTCTCAACGTACCTACCTTTCAATCAGAAGATGCGCGCAGACCGAAGTACTTTTGACAAACTGCTCACCCTTTAGATACACCTTGTCACGGGACTTTTTTCGTTGCGGACGACACCTATCATGTTATCTGCCTTACACCGGCTGCATGGGTGGGCACCATCACACTAAGACGGACATGAGCATACAAGAAGCAGGTCTGACAGAGTGTCAACTGCTAATCATACCAGCATTGCTTGAAGAATGCCAGGATTTTGCGAAGCCTGCTGTGATCATCACTGCTCTGGGACGGTCAAGGACATGCCAACACTGAAAAGTTTCAAGCCGCAGAGACCTCGCTCCATCACAATGCTTACATAGATCATGACGCTCTCCATTCCAATTTGAACTCCGCCTACACAACGAAGACCAGATGACCCTCGCAACATACACATTCTCGATCCTGATCATACCCCGTTATAAACCTTCGACACCAGTATATGATGAGATTGCAGACAGCAGAAACGCCTAAGCAGAAGTTATGATCGTGCATATCGGCAAGTGGGAGAAAGAGAAGCCGAAGATATGTGGAAAATAGCACAAACAACGCAAAGCTCATGACAATGAAATGCTGAATGTCGGAAACCAAACCTCAACATCAGTGCTTGGAACTCATCTCAGGCTGCAACACAAATCCAGCCCCTTTTAAACCCTATCAAGAATCCATTCTCGTCAACTCGCTTAAAGAGATCTTCCTCTTCTTTGCAACGCAATCCCGTGCTACCGTACGGACCCTCTCTTAATATCATCTTCTTTGCCGGCCATGCTCCGCTTGCAAGAACCTCCGCGAGCTGGAAGTCACGGTGCACGGCATTGGGATGCGGCTCAAAGATAAAACCGACGAAGAACAGCTCGATGAAGAGCTCTTTAGGAAAACAAGAATCTACGCGGACGGATGCGAGACGGCGCGCTTAGTAGAGGAGTCTTCGCAACGCGTCGTGAGCGGTTGCGTTGGCAGCTCCGGTGTGATTGTGACCGCAGAGGTGAGCCGCGCGCACCTGACAGTCGCCATCCCAGCGCACGTTCGGGTTCGAGAAGAGAGTTGCACACATAGACGGCAGGGAAACGGAGAGGTCCTCTAATCGGGGACAGTCGGCCAACACCTGGCATAGGTGCTCGCCATCCGAAGGTGAGCCCGGATGCGGATGACGAAAGCCGTCATCGGATCGAAGGGAATGCTCCAATACACACAGGGAGTGTTAACTCGGCCCATCTCTCCGAGCCCTTCCATTTGCGGACATATATATCCCGCAGCACATACTCCAGTGCCCACTGATGCCATAGAGAGCATACTTGGCGGATGGCGCCTGTGGCATCCCATTTGAGCTAGTCTGGAGGCACAGGTCATCGGACGTACTTTTGCAAGATAGTTTAGGGCAGTGAGGGGAGTCAGTAGGATTCAGAGGACCTTCATTGTATAGCCATGCGTCTCACAGACGCCTTTTAAGCCTTACAAAACAGCCTTTGTGGAAAGCATTCTGGGATCGTTTCCCCAGTGGACCAACAATTCTGCTATATGTATCACGATCTGTTGAGTCATTAGCGGATTTGCAAACAAAATCCCTCTCTCAGTATGCACGACAGAAGTCATCGCCGGCTTGGCAAACCGCGGCTTTCTTCCGCCTAACACTGTCACATCGCATGACGTGCCTCGTTGCGAATGTTGCTGTGCGCTGTTGCAATCGCAAGTTCTGATCATACGCTTCTCTGCCGAAGGATTTGTAAGACAATAGGCGACAATGGATTGCTCTCTAGCGACGAGTACTCCTCTGTAGAGGTATGCGTCCATCGTGGCCTTACAATCGGCGTTGTATCCGGCGTTGTATCCGGCGTTGCCGAACTAGGACACGCACGTGGAGACTCAAATAATGCGGACTCATCCCTTGGGGCTGGTGACGTGCTTGTCAGCGTACATGCAAGGGTCGTCTTGGCTCGCAACGTGGACGTTAGCCTAGAGTTCCTTGACCATGTATCTGCTTCTCTTGTGTCAAGAGACTCGCGCGCCAAGCGACCCCATCGTACCACCACTTTACGCCAAGGGCCATGAAACCACGTGATAGTAACTACAAAGCCCCAGATATTGGATCAAGGAGCTGGCATTGAAATAGCGCCATGAGATTTGTACGTAACAGCTTACCTACTGAAGACCCTCCACTTCCACCTACCAGTCGATATGGGACGCTTCAACACTCCCTCCACGGAGAATCAAACCGATGTTCCCAACGATGAACATATAAAATCCAGCAAAGCGGCCGTTATCGTGCTCCTCACTGGGTGCGCAATTATACTGTTGGTCTTAGTCGCACTGTATGCTTGTGGTCGGTTCAAGATGGCTGAGCAGACTAACCACGTGACCAGTGCTATCATGTACCCCAAACCTGCTGCTTCAACGGTTACACCCCCGATGGACGCGATAGAGCCTTGCCGCCAGAATCGCATGCGAAGGTTGGACGCGGAGATTGGTAGACGGCGCTTTCATGAGTGGCAGCAAGAAGAAAGCAATAGACATCCTGGGCAACCCACCACGCACGCATTGTGGTCAGTAACACACCTCAACCCTCGCCTTGGAGACTCGGATCTTTAACATATCCGCAGTGCGATATGCTTAGTCACAATCGGTCCTTGTGCTGCAGTTCGGGCATTGAAATGTTCTCACGTCTTTCACCGAAAATGCCTGGACCAGTGGTTCGTCGGATGGAACAAGTACTGCCCGCTATGTCGTCGTCCTATCCTCGCACCAGCAAGCTGGGAGACAAACGCTGCTCTAGAGGTTCCGCCTGCGGCAGTGATCGTCTGAGGTCTTTATCGATGAACTTCCTGCTGCAGATCTTTCAGAACTCCATAAATTGTCCGTTAAGACAGCTGTTCCTAGGAATCAAGAATAGCGATGGAGTAGGAACTCGCAACTCTTCTATTTCACGGTCATGGAGCAATCGTGACCGGCAAAGATATGAATTTGAACGATCATGACTAGCAGATTATCTGCAACCAGCCTATCTCTTAACTTTGCCATGGTTCAGGGCGCGTAGCCTCGGCAGCGAGTGCCAAAATATAACCCATTGCTGGTTGTGGTGCTGTACACACTTGGGTCCGCCTACAACGGCCGAGGTTCCGCTGACTAAGCAAGAACCAGCCTCAAACCCTGACGGGAGCGCTGGACTGGGTCGGAGCTCAAAAGTTCTTTGTGTACCGGGTATAGTAAAAAGTCTGGCATACTTGCTCAGTGCTGATCTACAAAGGCGAATCGCACCACTCACAGGACTCATGACTCGAGGATTTTGCTATTTCGAAAGACTCCACATCCTCTGCAAGCTGAGCAATACTTCAAGCGACGCCTTAGCCTTTTTGGGGGTCGTTCGATGCATGGTAGGGAAGTAGAGAGTTGAGGTCATCGCCGCGTCCAATAATGCGGCGAGTGGCAGGTATGCTTAGAGTCACTCGATATTACTGTACATGGATCTGGTGTAATGTCAGTCTTTGGCTGCTTTGCAATCTTTGCGATAACTGGATACCGGATCACGGGTTGCACAGCTGTACTGGGATATGTAGGTACGAGAGAGATATTGCACACATGACAAACAAAGTGTCTCGGGAGTTGGTCAAACCCGGATGCCCCCCGATGACTCATGCATAGACAACCAAAATAAAGAATCGTAGCGTTAGACCCCATGCGTTTGCCATCCGAATGCGATCCTCCGATATGGCACACGAGCGCCTCGAGGGAAGTCAAAGAGTGCCATACAGATCCGCGCTCTCCACGAGAATGACACAATCACCGCGTGCCAAGCATACTCCGCAGTGATGGCCACTCCGGCGGTCCAGGAACAGAAACTCTGCGCCTCAGCCGACTTCCTCTTCGGCAGAATAACATGGATCAAGCCAAATTGGTGCCGGATGACGTGCATCGACTGCCCCTCTCATGAGAGTTGTATCACGTAGCTGAGCGATCCGGCATGCAACAGGTATCGCTCCGGCTATCCTTACAAAGACGAGAAGCAAGCACACGTACTCGCGTTGAGAATGAGCCACATGCACTTCCAAGACCTGCTATCGCTCGCCAGCACATCGCGTTCGGTACAAGGATCTCCTTTGAGCGAGACGGAGAAAGCGAAGAAGATCCTGAGCGCTCGCCGGCACTCAAGTGCTACCGTACCGAAGAGAGAGAGAGCTGATACCCAAACAAACAGCGTACGGAGTACCTCCAGAGTTGAAAGAGATCCTCGATACGAAAGCATGAGAGTCTGGATTCTGAGCAGGTCGTCAGTCGAAGCCGATCTTTACAATCAGACTAGATATGCGAACACAAGCCCAGGAACGACCTATTGTTACGCTCCGAGCAGGCGGATAGATGGCCTAGCGTGGTGCTTTCTCTTTGTGGCGGCACATTCCGTTTTGCTCTGCCCTTAAATCTTGAGGCCGTACCCTGGAGTCTCTCCAAAGTAGATGATGCTCAGAGAATTGTTGTAATAAGCATTATAGCCCGCAAACACCCGGCCGCCTAGGTCAAAGAGTTAGAGTGTTGCCGTGTTCATCAGCCGAGCAGTCAGCTATGCTTCTATCCGCTGCATCCCGCGTGACAAGGGATAGCTACCCTTTGCATGTGCTCTTACGTCTTTGTTTCCTCATCGGCTGTTCTACTGGATGCAGCACTTCTCTGAGAACACTGTGTGTAAGAAGGGCATCGTTCAGTCGTGATATCGTACTCTAGTACTCAAACAAGTCGCCATGGCTGATGACAGCGAAGACAAGAATATAGGCTCAGGAGGTAACACATAGCGATCCGCTCGCTGCGATGTCGCTGTCTTGCATGAAGCCCAGCTTCTTTGTTCCCATTGTCTCATTCAAAGAGTCAACTCCAGCTCTTCCGAATGCATCCTATCCTTCTCCGTCCATCCCCATCTTCTCTAGATACCTAAAACCAAACTTAATATCCACCTACAGGCCTTCTCTCCCCCCTCCTCGACCCCATCGGCTCCGGCCTCAGCTCCGTCCTGCGTCCGGTCGGTGCCGTCGTCGAAACCGTAGTAGTGCCCGTCACCGATGCGGTCGGCTCTGTGACACGGCCAGTGGTGGGGCCGGTGCTCGGTGAGCACGAGGAGAAAATGGCGATTCTGGGCGGAAGTAACAAGGACCCTTATATGCATGAGGAGGATAGGGAAAAAAGCATCGGGGGCAAGGAGCAGACGGCTGAGAATCCGCTTGGTCTGGATGACACCGGACGGTGTGGGGTGTAGGGGGGACAAGGGGGGTCATGGTGTGGTGTGCCCGATGACCAAGGCGGGATTGAAGCAGGATTGGCGGCTCTTGTACTTGGAGATCACGCACTTGAGGACCTTGGTCGTTATACTGTCTGTTTTACAAGCTTCCGTCCAATGTCCGAATGTGCTAGCCTGGCTTGTCGATTATGTGCTCTCCTATCCATCTCATCCAGTTAAGAACAGTTTGCGCCTAGCACCTCAAGCGGCGTGAAACGCTCTGAACTTCCATATCTCTTGTGTCTTGTGCTTTAGATTGTCGTAAATGATCGCATCCAGGGGATACACAGCTCAGCGCTGCAAGGTCGATTGCAAGTACGAGCAATGGCTGAGTCACTTTTACGCAGGCTTGTGCGGTGGAAATCAGACTCATGGCTGACGTGCTATTCGTGCCGGATCGTCGCATATGGGTTGCCGTTGCATCCCCAAGAGCGGCCAAGGTAGTGTTGTCTTGAAGATCCACCCGTATTTTTGTAGCAGAGAACTTACCCTCTTCTATTGGCAAGACACCGGAACTACCTTGACATGCATGTTTCTCCACAATGATCTGGTCCTTTCAATGACCGCAGCGTTGTTCTGTTCGTGGCCGACATCTTACAAAAGGGGTACATAGTACACAGATGCACGAGGATCAAGCACATACGGTCATAGTTCGGAGAGAACAGAGGATTAGTAGCTAGGTGATGGTAGCGCGCGCTATTTGCGGCGCGGCATCGCGGCCCACAACACTTGACCCCGAAAGCTCAAGAAACTCTCGCACGAGCAATGCCCGGCAACGAGGCCGACGAAGGAAGAGCTTCAACTCCCTTCGTATTCGAAAACCGCCGATGTGAAAGCGAAGGGAAGGCTACTAAAGCATGCGACATCACCGAGCCCATGGACAGCGACAGCGAGACCGACTGCGACCGTGATTCCAAAAGCGGGTGTCAGTGCGGCTTCAACGGGACGCAGAGATATTTCGAGTCGATCTCGATGGTAGTATCCAGCGATCCGACCCTGCATGAATTGATCAGTGATGTTGGGCAGCTTAGATACTTCACGAAGTAGCCGAATCGCGATATCTACCAGTGAGTGAGTAACTGGCACCCAGTGCATCAGTTAGAAGTCTCGATTTTTTACGCACAGAAACATCGGAGAGTGTGATGCAGATTCCATGTAAATAAGTAGACACACATTATTTACGGACAATTCACTACTGTCATAGAAATTTGTGGTAGGCTGTGCTATCATCACATTGTCAGGCTACAGAGCTTAAATTCAATATTCTCCTTCCTTTCCTCTGTTCAACTCACTTATCATTCTCTCACGCTTCCTTGTTAACCGACACGCCTACAGACATAACTCTCACGTACCACAACCACAACCGTACAGCCCCGTATATCCTTCTAGCTATGCCGCACACAGCCATCCCTCTCCACCCTGCGGGTGGTACGGAGATGGCAGACTCCGAGAATAGGGCTGCGTGCCTGGCTATAGGGGCCACTACTACACATATCCGTTACCTGCACGTCCTGGTCGTGAACGATGTGTTCCAGATCGATCTGTGCGGATGTTTTGTTAAGTGCTACGGTAATGCGAAGCAGCGCAGTCCTCGCCTTACGGACGGCTACGGCACCACGCCTGTCAGGATCAATAGCAAGCAATGGATCAACGCCACCATCATCGCATCTCATGGTCGGGTTGATGGCTATATTCACGTACATGGCTTCACCAATGCCCGTACCCGCTGCCAGAACAGGAGCATTAGCGCGTACTTATGCAACAACTGCTGCAGCCACCCAGACTTAGCCGGTGAATCCTGCTGTAACTGCAAGGCCTTGAGCGGGGGCAGCTCATACAGTTTGAGAAGTCGGTTACCAGTTCATGTATAGACGTGTTTTGTAGGGCAAACCAGGCTTACGGACATATGTAGGTAACCCTTAGTCAAATAAAACGGAGCGCCGGCGCGCCGGTGGGCTGCAGGCCTAAGCCGTTATCACTACAGGCGCAGCCTGCACACTTCCCGCCGGTACGGTCACCACACGTCTGGCAATAGGCGCTTCACACAGTTCAACAAAGGCTAAGCAACAGGATCTACCGATTCCGGATCAACGGCCCTACGTTGCCCACGCAGCACCCGTTGAGTGCGGCCATGAGGGAGGCGAGGACATACGTGAAGAGCCTGAAGTATCTGTTCCCGTTAGAGGGGATGTACAGAGCGTTTGGGACCAGCGAGGAGAACATTAAACGCATTGTCCTCTGGTGTGAAGTGCCGTGACAGTAGGATGCGGGACAGCACATCAGAGTGATCAAGTATAGAGAGGGGGCGATTAGCTACTGCCAAGAGTGAAGAGACAAGGAGATCCAGGTGTTCATAGACGGTTCCGCCCGTAACGGCCTGGTGGGCATTGGCATCTTCGTATGGACCAGCGGCCAAGACCGTTGGACGAGGCAGAGCACGGTGGGTGAAGCATCAAAGCTAATCCCTCACTTGGCCGAGACGGGTGCTATCCTGGAGATGGCAAACGCGATACGCCTATCGGACAGGAGCCCCCGACCAAACACCCGTGACGTCGCGATGTACTCGGACTGCCAGGCGGCTCTCAATGTCATCGAGCGGCAGGGCATGCAGAGTGAACAGTGCGTTGTCCGCGAGGTGGTGAACAATGTCCACGATTCCTTGATCTCTTCGTTGAGCTAGTATTGTTAGATGACTGCTGCTCTGTACCCATGCTATCCTGCCCACTAAGCTCAAGCGCATAGCTCCTTCCTTGCTCGTGTTCCTTTGCTGTTTCTCAAGCAGCCATATCAGTTATGCACACCAGTGATGTTACCACCAACGACTGGTCCCTTGGACTCGTTGCGATCACCAACCCTACCAGATCCCTATAGAATATAAGCTGTCAGCCCCGTATCTGAACTAATGACAGCTTCATGTTGACGAACCTTCGTCTCCTGTATATCCCCCTTCTCTAAAATCTGTTTTATAACATCCTCCTCCTTGTGTGTGCCGAACTCATATTCAAGTGATGCATTCGATACGGCGTCGAGAATACCTTGGGCACCGTGCCTGATGTGAGACATACATTGTTAGCAGCGGCTCGTATGCTCAGCTCCGGTAGTAAGGGAGATATACTTGTGAGTGCAGAAGATCTCCCAGCCATTCACTACTTGTGCAAGAGGGACAGACTTGTCTGCCTTCCAGTCCTGCACGGCCTTCGCGCTCTCGACGATGACTACGAAGTCATCCTCCTGGCCTTTGTAGTGAACTTTGGTCCCGTGAGATACACCTCTCATGATGCCGATAGTGTACGTAGAGTCCTTCGTGTAACTTCAAGGTGGAATCGGTATAGTGTATTGTGAAGAGCACTTGTGTATTTGTGAGGTCGCGTTGTTGTGTGTGGGATGATAGCTTCTTGCGGGTCAAACGGGCAGCTTTGTTCAGGTGAGACTGGTGTTTAAGCTTGGCTGGCAGCCCCTCCAGCTGCGTCATCGCCCATTGCACAAGGCTGTAGCTGGATCATGAAGATGCTCCTCTGTTTGCTTCCTTCATTCATTTGTCATCAATATTATGTATAGAACGACAAGTAGACCAGTCATAGTGCACTCTCCGGCACTTCAACGCTTTGCGCGCCATCACAACGTTGGAGAGTGTTGCCATCAAGAGATGACGGCTTCGATGCGACGAAGGGTCACTCGTATGTCTCCGCGCGGTTCGTAAGTCTCCTAGCACGTTTGCTCTCGTCTTCTGTTGCAGCTCGAAATCCGGTGGTAGGGTTGCGGCAGGCACGTCGCGGAAGTCGACCACAACTGGCCTGAGCCATGATGCCGAAAGGACCCAGCCCTCTGTCCACTTTCTCTGCCTTCTGATTGGTGGAGCCTCCGCACCCCGCTTCTCTCCCGCTGACCCTCGTACGGAGGCATGGCATGACCGGCGGACAAACAAACCTGGTTTCCTAGTACGACTAATCAATCCCGCCTCACTTTGCTATCACCAGCGTATGTGACCCTCACGCGCAAGAGTGCTTCCCTCATGGGAAGCATGCTGTAGCGGGAGAGGATGTGCGTCGTTGCGTGACTGCCGCTGAGTCGGGAGATGAATGCCGAAGGCGTGCAGTTTTGGGAGGATGCTCACGGGCACGGAGGAGGAAGGAATCGTTCGTAGTGGCAGCACAAGGCAAGACGCGGTGTGCGGAGGTGGAGGCAAGCACTCAGTGACCCTGAGTAAGAAAACAAACACGTAGTAAAACAAGAACAAGCACAAGCAGCTGCAGCAGCTGTATCCAGAAAGGCTCGCAGAGACACGTCTGACTGTAGCCGTAATTGGACTCAACATTGAGTCCAATTAATTTGTGTGGACGGCGGATCCTCGGTAGGAGGTGGC
>JAKLMF010000738.1:0-10514 GCA_022813555.1 Botryosphaeria agaves | reverse complement strand
GTACACAAGGGGATTCAAACGATGTTGGACCGCAGTATGAGATTAGCGAGATGCCCGTTACCGATGTAATTGAGATGGTGGCAGGCCTTCTGACAAAGATCACCACAACCAACGACAGGCAGCATGAGCATTTGCATCGCCAAATACCCCCTCCAGACGGCGTGAGCGGGTTGAGTCCGCAGACAACGAGTGTTTTGGCGTTTCATGGGAAGAACATCCCGAGTATATCGATACTAAACTACTTGACTCGGATACACAAGTACTGCCCGACGACGTATGAGGTCTTTCTGAGCCTACTAGTGTACTTTGACCGGATGACGGAGAGAGTGAACTCGGGACCCATGCAGAGCCTGCGCCAGGCGAACGAGCAGTCACTCGAGCGAGCAACAGCCGGGAGCGATGGGAGTCGACACAGCTCGGTTTCCTCTAATACACTGGTGCAAGATTCGCCAGAGACGATGCCACAAGCGCAAGCGGCTACTCCGCCACCTTCAGGATCGATGGACGCACAATCGGAATCCGAAACGTCCACGAATCAGCAGAACCCACCCTCGCCCATAGATCCTCCGTTAGGCTCGGATCCGTACAATCTCTCTCACTTCTTCGTCGTGGACAGCTTCAACATTCATCGCTTGGTCATTGCAGGTGTTACATGTGCTAGCAAATTTTTCTCGGATATTTTCTACACCAACTCCCGATACGCTAAAGTATGTTTAATCACCCCTCTAGAATGATGGGCAGAGACTAACAAGCGACAGGTTGGAGGGCTTCCGTTACCCGAGCTCAACCACTTAGAGCTGCAGTTCCTGCTCCTCAATGATTTTCGCCTGTCGGTCCCTCTAGAGGAGATGGAGGCGTACGGTACCATGCTAGTCGAGTTCTATGCGCGCGAGATTGTCGCGCAGCAACAGCATGCTCAGAGCAACTCGCGCCTTGCGCATGCCTGAACGCAACATGGAGGCTCGCATGTGCTTCGATCAGCAGATGCGGCTTACAGGACCCCAATATAAGACGCTAGTGGATATGAGTCCGCTGTGGAGCGTCCCTGGTAAGCGAGAAGCATGCCAGTAAGCGGGTTGGCTGGCAATGCGGAACTTACGAAGATCCAATTCCCTCTGATCTTTCACTCACGACACCCCTACAACATCCTCGTCATTAGACACCGGTATAGATTTCGCTTCTTCCCTTGTCTTCGTTGCAGCGTTCTCGACTGTAGTCTTTTGGTCTTGCAGTTCACGGGCTTGCCGAATATACCCAGGTTGCTCCGTTCTGTTGCTTTCGCTAGGGCCTTTCGCTTTACTTAATTCCTTTGTCCTTTGGTAGAGGGCTGCCTTTTTGTGGCAGGCTTCTGCGGCGAGAATGGCTGCATGGTTTGGTTTTTCTTGAGGCGTGATTTTATCAGGACTGTAGAGGCGTCGCTGGGGTTGTATCAGGTAGTTACACGCGGTTGGTAGTCAAGACCAGGCGGCATAAGACGCATTTCTGCAACAGCTTGAATGTCCCACATACTGTGTGAAGTTATTTCCGCTGTGAACACAGTTTTGGAGAGCTGTTATGCTTCTTGGAGTCTAATGCCGACCAGTCCTAATAACCTACTGCTACACCCACGCTATAACATGCCTTCTAACCACTCTCTCTGACGTGACCCTCATCTCTGGCTTGAGTCCACCACCACCATCCCGGATTCATCCGTTTACGCATTCCATGCCTTTTCACTGCCCTCCGACTTCACCTCATTCTACCACCCCAATTTCTCCCCCGTCCCATCTCTCGTACCCTTAATGACTCATGTTCCACCTCCCCTTCGCCTGCCTCCTCTTCAACACATTCCGCCCCGTGCGACTCCTCCTCCGCGCCAGAAACCCGAACCGCCGCTTGCGCACCTTGTGGCTCGGGTCGAACGTATTGCGCGGTCCGGCGCGCACCTGCGTCGACGCTAGTGCCGGGTGCGTGGATATCTTGGGCTGGATGTCCAGCGATGACGGTGACGGGATGGTTGACGCTGATGGCGTCGGTGCTGCGGGGCTGCTGGTGGGTGGCGGGAGAAGGGGTTGGGGACGCCGGGGGGAGAGGAGGGAGAAGGCGCGTGTGGGTGTGAGACTAGGGGTGTGGTTAAATGGGGGTGTGCTGGGTTGGGCATTGGGGGGGAGGAGGGCAGCTTACTGGCGCAGTGGGGCTGCGTCGAGAGGACGGACTGAGGCGATGAAGGTGGATGGATTGCTTGTCGGTAGCCTCACTGGCCTGCGGAGACAGCGTAGACACAGCATTGTTGCGGCGATGGCTGGTATTGACGTTCGAGCTGCGGAGCTCGAGGTCAGAATCCATCCGCTCTCAATCCAAGGTGGTCTGTGCGGAAGATTTTCGAAGTCACGATTTCCACTGTAGCGATTCGCTCTACAGTTTCTCTCCGCGAACACTCACTTACGCACCTCCTAACCCTCTCCAATCTCCTGAACTCTCCGAGAAGACACAATGCCACTCCTCTCCTACCCCCCCGTCGTAACCCACGCCACCCACCCCATCTCCCCCTCCGCCGCCCAAGAAGCCATATCCACGTACCTCGCGCAGTCAAAAGAGAAGCCACATCTGCACCCCGACGCTCTCCTAACAACCAGTGGTGTGGAGTTCTCGATCCACGGCCGCGAAACCGGTGGACTGATCCTGCACAATCTGCGGCGTGTAGAGGCAAGCCTGCGCGGTGAGGTCCTGGAGCCGGAGCCCGCCTTTGAATTGGATGGACTGGGGGCGGGGGATGATATGGTGTCGGATGGTCTGATCCAAGATACAGAAGGAAGGATGCAAGGGGCAGATGGCAGGAAGAAGGGCGGGATGAAAAGGAAGTTAAACGACATCCCTGACGATGCGGATGGGGAAGAAACAGGCCGGCTCGCGCAGACTCAGGGCGCAGATCAAGCGGATGGGTGGGAGGACGCAGAGGCGTACCAGAAGGCGCAGGACGGGATTGCAGAGGGGGATTTGGGGCGGCGGAGCAACGCTGTGACTGATGGGGGCGAGGAACCGCTGGTGGAGGTGGAAGGGACGGGCGAGAAGGTCACTTCGCAGATGAACAAGGAGGCGCGGAAGCGGGCGAAGAAGGAGAGGGGGAAGAAGGAGAAGAGGGAGAGGGCTGAGGCGGCGAAGAACAAGAACGAGGAATAATGCAAGTGATTCAGGTTGGAAAACTTAAGCACGAGGGGACACAGGCGCATGGGTGTTGAGGTTTGCGGTGTATATGCTACGGCAGACGAGCCACGGCTGTCTGTTTTTCCTATCCAACATGCGGCGGCTCCACGACGCGTTTCTACAGTTCCCGGTCAGCGGCCTTGACAGGCTTCTCGCTATCCTCGCTCTTCAACACCGACTTGTCGCCGCCCGTCCAGCCGATCGCTCTCAGACGCTCGGTCAAAATGGGGTGCGAGTAGTGGAAGCCCGAGTACATCCAATCCGCGTCCATGGCAGAGAGGTTCTTGATCTGCAGGCGCGTCAATGAGGCCGCTAGTTCGGCCTTGTAGCCTAGGTTGAGGGCGAAGTTGTCTGCAAGTATCGTTAGTGGGGCATCTTTTATATCTGAGGGAGCAAGGGGCTTACCGGCTTGGTACTCGAAGCTGCGAGTGATGATATTCATGAGCAGTTTGATTGGAATATCGGCGGGTGCCAAGACTTCATTGAAGAGAATCAAGCCGATCATGATGGGCTGCTGGTTGTGGAAGCCGAAAGCTTCGTAGAGGGACCTGTTCTTGATGAAAGCAGAGAACAGGGCGAAGATGTAGAAGGTTTGCAGTTGGGCGATTAGAAGAAGTCGGGATGTGTGTCCCATTTTCCAGTGGCCTAGCTCGTGTGCGAGTACGGCTTCGACTTCTTTGTTCGTGCTGTGCTCTAGTAGGGTGTCGAAAACGACAATCTTCTTTTTCCAGGGGAGACCGGTGAAGTAGGCGTTGCTGTGTGCGCTTCGTTTGCTACCGTCGATGACTTGCAGTTCGTCCAAGGGGAACTTGAGCTTCCTTGCCAGAGCCTCTACGGCTTCCTTCAGCGGTCCTGGTTCGAGTGGTGATAGTTTGTTGAAGAGTGGGATGATGAGGATCGGGTATACAGTGGCAGCTGTCAGCTGTATAAACAGCATAAATACCCATAGGTAGTAGAAGAAGCTTTGGCCGGTCTTCTGGATGATCCACAAGAAGGCACTGCCGATCGGTACACCGAGAACAATTCCAAGCGCCTGGCTCTTCAGCATGTCCGTGATCCATAGCTTGACCGTCATCTTGTTGAAGCCGAATTCCTCTTCCATCACGAAATGGTGGTAGTAGCTTAGCGGGAGGCCAAGGATAGTTTCCAGCAGACTGAATACGAAGATGAACATGAGTGACTGCGAGATTTCGCCAGAGAAGCGCGCGGGAGCATAACGAGCAAGCAACAAGCCTGCGACGGACCACAGCTTCGGATAGACGTCGTAGTATATCACGGCGAGCGATTTGATCTGGTTGTACACGGACGAGACGAAGTTGAAGCGGCATTTGGCGCGGCCGTATGCCTGGTTACGGTGTCAGCAAAGGTGTAATATGTCAACTGTTCGGGAGACAGTATACCTGGCTCTTGTCGAACGTTTCCTGGTCGACTTCGTTCTCCAGCGCCTTTGGCCTGACTGTGCGGTGATAGACGCGATACTGTCGGTACAAGAGGAAGTTCTCAAAGACGAACTGTCCGAGCGAGAAGCCTACGATGAGCTTCTTCCATGGGAAGAGCGGTCGGTCGAGGAAGCGTGCCAGACGCTGTCATGATTGTCAGTGTCAAGGCTAGCAAGAGGCACAGTATTGCAGACCTGCAGAAATGCTTGGATCATGGTGCCGCGAACGCTGTCGTATGCAGCGTAGAGCAAGGCTGCGAGCAAGATGGGATCTATGAGCAGAGAGGCCAGAGTAGCTGCGGCATCAGCCACACTTCTTGCAAGCCACCATGCTGTCCACACCCCGGCTGTCCTCCACCGCAGCTCCACACCAACATCTGGATACATTCGAGGCAGCATTTTGCTTCGGTCATGGCATCGCAACTACTCTGAGTCCACTTCCCAAGTCCAATCTGGCTAAGGACGTTCAGCCGAATCTCTTCATCCTTTGTTTTGCCATCCCGTGACGCTTGCAGCAAATGCCATGTCTCAGCGTTCCCTCAGATAGATGGCAGACAAAGGAGAGCGTGAGGTCCAGTGCATCGTACCGGAGGACAGTCTCGCACACGTCGAGCTGGCCTACTACCATGGACTGCCGACGTAGCAATTGCTCGCCACGTTGATCAAACTAGCAGCGTCATATCAAGTTACCCAGAAGACAAGGAAGTGAGACAAGGAAGTGTTGGACGAAGCACAACGACGTTAACAGGTCCCTTTACAGGTGGACAGCCAACGTCCTTCTGGACGCAGCACCGCTTTCAAGAGACATCCGGTACCTGACCATCTCCTGCACTTCGCGTGGGACAGCTGCAGCCCTACGGCGCTAGTGTCGATCAAGGGGCGCTGAAATCTAATATTCCGTCACCAACAACAATCCCCTACAAACTCAACATGACAATCGTGAGGACAGCCTGGTGACAATGGCGACCAGACGACACGACACGCACGCGAATGGGGTAGTGGGAACGCGCTGTGGCATGGACACACAGACTCACGCCAATGGCCAGCGCAGACCATCCTCGAGCGGCAGCAAACCTTCCATGAGTGAGAGTGATAGCACCGCAACACCTACATCCCCGCCTCCAACCGACAGCGACGCCTCGAGCACCGACGCGAGTACTTCTGTGACAACGCTTAATGGCGATTCCTCACGACCGTCGGCGCAAAGGAGAGCGTCCACGCCGTTAATGCCCGCTTTCATGGTGTCTGCGCCTGGCAAAGTGATTGTATACGGAGAGCATGCGGTGGTGCACGGCAAGGTCTGACATAGAACACTCCAATCGCATTCACAACTCGCTAAACTGCCATACAGGCCGCCATCGCAGCAGCCATCTCCCTCCGCTCCTACCTCCTCGTAACCTTCCTCTCCAAATCCCGGCGCACCGTCTCCCTCCGCTTCCCCGACATCTCCCTCGACCACACCTGGACCATCGACTCACTCCCCTGGTCCGCCTTCTCCGCCCCCCAAAAGAAGAAAAACTACTACGACCTCGTCACCACCCTCGACCCCGACCTCCTCTCCGCCCTCGAACCGCACATAACCCCCATCTCCCCCCACGCCCCCGACCACGTGCGCAAGATCCACCGCGCCTCCGCCACCGCCTTCCTCTACCTCTTCCTCTCGCTCGGCTCCGCCAAGTCGCCCGCCTGCACCTACACCCTGCGTAGCACGCTGCCGATCGGCGCCGGGCTGGGCAGCAGCGCCAGCATCGCCGTCTGCCTCTCCTGCGCGCTGCTGCTGCAGATCCGCGCGCTCAGCGGGCCGCACCCGGATCAGCCGGCCGAGGAGTCGGAGACGCAGGTCGAGCGCATCAACCGCTGGGCGTTTGTCGCGGAGTTGTGCATTCATGGGAATCCGTCAGGCGTGGATAATACGGTGGCGGCGGGGGGGAAGGCGGTGCTGTTCAAGCGCGAGGATTATAGGAAGCCGCCGGTCGTGAGGCGGTTGAAGGGGTTCCCGGAACTCCCGCTGCTGCTGGTGAATACGCGGCAGGCGCGGAGTACGGCGACGGAGGTGGCGAAGGTGGGGGAGCTGCGGAAGAAGCATCCCGAGGTGGCGGAGAGGATTCTGGATGCGATTGATAAGGTTACGGAGGAGGCGCATGGGTTGATTGCGGGGGATGAGGGGTTCGATGGGCGGGATCCGGCGGTGCTGAAGAGGTTGGGGGAGTTGGTTACGATTAACCATGGGTTGCTGGTTAGTTTGGGGGTCAGTCATCCGAAGCTGGAGCGCGTGAGGGAGCTGGTGGATCATAGTGGGATCGGGTACACGAAGTTGACAGGCGCGGGGGGCGGGGGGTGCGCGATCAGTCTTCTGAAGCCGGAGCCTGACATCTCTGGGTCTCAGGATGGCAGCAGGGACGAAAACGGCAATGGCAGCGACGACAAGGTCCCCTCGAAGGGTGCATCCAACGGCACGGGCAGCGACAACGCGTCCATCCGACGCGACCTTGAGAAGCGGCTCGAGGCGGAAGGCTTCGAGAAATTCGAGACGACGCTGGCTGGTGATGGCGTCGGTGTGCTGTGGCCGGCTGTGCTGCAGAATGGGAGCGGTGAGGCGGGTGGCGAGGAGATCGATCAGGAGAAGTTTTTGAGGGCAGAGGGGAATGAGGGGATTGAGAGGCTTGTCGGCGTTGCGCAAGGCAAAGCGGTGGATGGGGTGGACGGGGATGTTCGGGAGGGGTGGCGGTTTTGGAGGGTGTAAATCAGGCTGGGTCATGGGGCAGCGTTGTGTGAGGGAGGATGGAATCATGAGTGGAGCGGATGGGCTTGGGGAAGGACGGAGTTGTGATGATATGCGTGATGGGAAGTGAAGGAAGGGATGGACTTGAGGTGGTGTTTGAGGTGATTTTGGATCCATGGCTGGTACCTGGAGTGTGCAGAGTATTGTTTGAAGACGTGTGAGCTTGATAATGGCTAATAGTGCGCTATTTCACTCGGGTGCAAGAGAGCGTTGCGTTCGAGTTCTTCAGATTCTTTCTTCTTGACTCACTTCTGTCTTCTAACTCACCTTCCGTTGTTGTTGAGATCTTGTTTGTTTGTTTGCTTGCCTTTCCTGCTCGTTCTGTTTGCTTACTCTGTTGGTCTACTTGCAGCCTCGGTTCCAGTCCTGATCAGTGTTCCGATGATGTTACTGTTGCAGTCGCTTCGTGCGCGACTCTTTGCCAGATACTCTCGGTGGCGTTGCGTAAATTGTTTACTTGCTGTGTAGTGTCTGTGGTGGCTTGAAGAAGGCCCAAAGGCGTAAGCAGTCTAGACCTTTCAGTGGGTTCGTGTTATCAGGCAACGATGTGCTGCTGGATGAGGGGCCGTGTCACGTAACGCCATGCAGTCACTCATGCATGCATTCCCTCGTGGAAGGTTGCATGCATCGGTGAATTCGCGGCTGCGTACAGGCCGTTGATCGTCGAAAGCTTGTTGGTGACACACAACAATGGTATGCTCCTTTTCCAAGAGGCAAACGAGGCCAGCATGAACACGGCATGCTCATGCAGTACGACGGTCGTGGAGCGATGCTTTCCGGAGACATCATGAGACGGAGACAATCAACAAGTGTTCGGCTAGTTGTTGAGTAACCTATCCAAGTCGTCGTATGCATGAGTTGATTTCAATGGCTTGCAGTCGAGATAGATGACGGGTAGATTGTGAGCTCCTGCGAACGCAGCACTCCTGACCAGACAGTGACATTGCGTGGGTAGTTCCTACAACGGAGATTAGGCCAGATGGCTCCTGGGATTTTATCTCGCTCTGAGCTGATGGATGTATTTCTGAGATGGGATCAGAAGTCTGGAAGCACCGGTGAGAACGCCGTATCGTATGGCGAAGTGTGTGGATTGCCATGGACTCCTGGACACCATCCCAAATTCCCATGCTGGTGGAGATGAAGACAAGCTCCGGACGTACCCACTTAAATCGCGGCTATCCTGCGGCATGCCAATCGGGGTATTTAAACAGCTAGGCCTGCGGTGGTTCGCCAGTCATCCGCAGGCGGCAACGTTCTAGAAGTGCCAAAGGAGCTCGTGAGGACTGAAGCCGCATCAAGGATCAAGGATGGTTTGCGAAACGGCCCATCTAACCGTAACAAGGGATGCAGGGGCTGTCCAGGTGTTTGAGGGGATTGGGCCAGGGAGTTGTGAGATCGAGGCCCAGCGCAAGCAGGCCAGAATGGACAACAATAGACCGAAAGGAGCCGCCTGGGGGCTCTTCAGGCACTTCTGAGTTCTCTGACCGACATTCTTTGCACTCGCGGGCCTCGAACGAGCCAATGCGATCGCGACGGTCCGCGACGGATGCTCGCGGCTTGTGCTCTCACGGTCCGGTTTGTTGAAGAGCAAGTGGTGCAGTGCAACATGCTGGCTCGACATCCCACGAGTTTGACACGGCGAGTGATGTGAGCGTAACGGAAACAGCATCTGTCTGTGCGATGCCGGCGGTGAGGATACGAGTGAGCAGGTAGGCAAGCGGAGTTGACAGCATAGAGGTCACTCTCGTTGTGATGAAGATGGTCAGGCGCGAGAGTTGCCTTAATTAGACCAGCTCCTGGTCACGCCCAAAGAGGCAAGCGTCACATGCGACGGCTTCTGAACAGCATTGTATCGCTCGGCAGTCTATGGATACATGTCCTCCTAAATGGCGGCAAACTTTGGCAATCAGTCGGATCTGAACCGGTCTCACACCTAGGCATGTACACTGATCCACAATGCATCCTGTCAACAATATTGTTGTGTCTTCCCCTCTGTGCGCTCCCCTCCAGTTCCTCGATGCATTGTTCGAGATGCTTGGCCCGCGGTTCGAGGCCATGCAGCTTGGCGTTCGGTCAGCGTTCTAGACGCGGTCCCAAGATTCGGAGCGTAGTGAGAAAGCCGTGCAAGCTCCCCTCTCCCGCCAACTTAATTAATAACTTACGTTAATCGGGCCTTGCCTGTGCGTGCGGTGATCCTGCGCTGGCTGTCCGCAACGAAGCCTGTTGACGCCATTAGTCTCGACCGTCGAGATCCTCCAACCGAAACTCTGGCTCTTAGACAAGCGCCTTCACCTAGTTGACACTTGACCTATCTCGCATCTACCTACCACTACCCGCATGTCCTCATCGACTGCGACACCTGCTCGAACTCCAGCTTCCCGCCTACCTCATTCATTGCGACGCCCATTCCTCTCACCAAACAGTCACATCATCCTACTTCACCGCCGGAACGCATACATCCCTTGCAAAACAACCTCGTGTTGTACGAGATCGATTACTAAGATAAGCTGAGCCATCTCCGTGGACTCTTGGGACCTTCGTGATTAGCCTGCGAACCTGTTCCGCCTAATACTCAGCACACCGCAGCGTTTGGCCGTTACTTCCGCGAAACACCGATACACGAACTGTAGACATACAACTTCACGAACACAATAATTGCACGCGCCAAGCCTGGAGGAGGAACCGAACTCACAAGCTGGAGCGACGCCGGGAATGGGAGATGACGAAGTTTCGGATACCAGGGACGGACAGGCGGAGGTAGTGGATCGAGAGTCACTATGCTTCTCTCAGCCGCGTCCGGGCTTGGTCCTCCATAGCGGGAATGACAGGTACCGAGAAGAGCTGGCACGTCTGTATCCGGTGCACGAGAGTAATGCGGCGGAGCGGTTGGTCAAACTCAAGAGAAGGCTGAGGAGTGCAAGTTCAGAGGATTTTTGGGCTACGATAACGGAAGGGCTGGCAGAGCTCACGGACGCTCAGTGGGCTTTTGTGTCGAAGAGGATCCTGCTGGACGACGGCAACGTGGCCGTGGAAATGCCGCCAATCGGAGAGCCTGGAGCTTGTTTGATGGGAGCAGCTTTCTACTTCAACGACGGGCGAGGCCACAAGGAC
>JAKLMF010000737.1:0-10515 GCA_022813555.1 Botryosphaeria agaves | reverse complement strand
GTGTAATACAGCCCTTTAAGTACAACACACTATGATATACAATGCGGAGTACATACGGAGTTACCGGCTTTAATGACGATCAAGCATTTGACCAATTACATGAGTAACCATTAAACAACAGGGAATGGTCCCGATACGGAACAGCCTGGACGACAATTGATGCGAGAAACCCACCGACAATGCACGCGATTCGCGATGTAGGAGTCTAGCTGCATGTTGTTCGTGTAGAAGATACTTCCTGACAACTAGTGAGGTACAAAGTTAAGGAACATTTTCTGTCTAGTACGCACGATGACGGAGTTGGAGCCACTTCGGCGCAATGCATGGCGGTGTTGAGAGCGCTATCTCTCCAAAACCTCCCCAGTGAACACATATATACATCAAATCGCGTCTGTCCCTATCATACTCAAGAATGTCTCCCAGCGGCGTAGAGAAGCATCGTTGGTGGAAAGAAGCTGTAGTCTACCAAGTCTATCCCGCTTCGTTTCTTGATACCAATGGCGACGGCTGGGGTGACGTGCCTGGCATCACGGCCAAACTTGACTATCTGAAAGAGCTTGGTGTTGATATAATATGGGTGTCTCCAATCTACAAGAGTCCGCAAGCGGACATGGGATACGACATCTCCGACTACAAAGATATTGATCCCATGTATGGCACGCTTCAAGATGTGGACAATCTCATCAAGGAGCTCAAGCAGAGGGATATGAAGTTGATGATGGACCTTGTTGTCAACCACACTTCCGATGAGGTCAGTCAGCACACATCAATACTCGAGCCATCCTGACAGCTTCTGCAGCATGCGTGGTTCCTCGAATCTCGCTCATCAACCGACAGCCCGAAACGTGACTGGTACATATGGAAGAAGCCCAGATACGACAAGGACGGTAACCCACAGCCGCCCAACAACTGGTCTCAGATCTTGGGCGAGATGAACTCCGCCTGGACTTGGGACGAGAAGACTCAAGAGTACTACCTCTCCCTCTTCACGCCGGAGCAGCCCGATCTGAACTGGGAGAACCCCGCCGTGAGAGAGGCCGTGCACGACGTCCTGCGCTTCTGGCTGGAGCGCGGGGCCTCCGGCTTCCGCATGGACGTGATCAATCTGATATCCAAGGTCCCAAGCTATCCAGATGCGGAGGTAGTGGCGCCAGACCACAAGTATCAGCCCGGCTTCAAGTACTTCGCCAACGGGCCACGACTGCACGAGTTCCTCAAGGAGATGAATCGGGAGGTTCTCAGTAAATACGACGCCATCACAGTCGGCGAGATGCCCTTCGTACGAGACGAAAATGAGATTCTTCGCATCGTCAAGGCTGAAGAGAAGGAGCTGAACATGATCTTCATCTTTGAGCTAGTAGACATTGACAACGTCCCCGGCTCATACCGGATGACGTTGCAGCCATGGGATGTCAAAGTGATAAAGCACGCCATGAACCGGTGGCAGAGACTGATGATTGACCGGGAGGGATGGAACACACTTTTCTGCGAGAACCATGACAACCCGGTATCTTTGAACCCCAGCCTATTATTCACAAATCAACCTTCTAATACGCTACCAGAGATCCGTAAGCCGCTACACCGACGACAGCGATCAATACCGCGACCTCGGCGCCAAACTCCTCTGCATAATGCAAACGACACTGAGCGGCACCCTCTACGTCTACCAAGGCGAAGAGCTCGGCATGCGCAACGTCCCGCCCGAGTGGAGTCCCGAAGAATACAAAGACATCGAGTCAATCAACTATTGGAAGAAGTACTCATACCCCCCTTCCCGCATCCCGCATCCCACAGTCCACGTCCATCAATACTAACCTTCACCCAGGATGAACCAAATGTACCCCAACAACGAAAACAACCAACTCGACCACGCGCGCCACGTGCTCCAACGCAAAGCCCGCGACCACGCCCGCACCCCCGTCCAATGGGACAGCTCGCCCAACGCCGGCTTCTGCCCCGCCTCCGTCCAGCCCTGGATGCGCGTCAACGACGACTACACCTCCATCAACGCCGCCGCCGAGCTCGCGTCGCAATCCGACGACCCGGGCAAGCTGTCCGTCTTTCGGTTCTGGCAGCGGGCGCTGGCGCACCGGAAGAGGCACAAGGATGTCTTCGTGTATGGCGGGTATGAACTGGTGGACCCGGAGCATGAGAAGGTGTTCGCTTATAAGAGGTGGAGCGCGGAGGAGGCGTGGCTGGTCGTGTTGAACTTTTCGGGGGAGGAGATTGAGTGGGAGATTCCTGGGGATGTGAAGGTTAGTGCGTGGAATGCGGGGAACTATACGGCTGGGAAGCCAGAGAAGGGCGTTAGCGGGAAGATTCAGCTGTTGCCCTGGGAGGGGCTTTTGGGACGGTGCGAGATGTAGACGTAGAGTGGCTCCATGTAGACCTAGAAAGACTCTCAGGTAGACAATGTTTAGCGCGAGTGTTTGATAGCAGAAAGACTGGTTTGCGCGATATGGTCGCGAATCTTCTTCGCTGGATTCAATGGGTAGACCTCAAGTCGACGGAACAGATTCTAAATCACTGGCCTGAGGAACGCATTTTGACTTTGATGATTTAGAACACCAGGGATCCTATCGAGGAGCCAGTTCAAGCTGGAATTCAACAGTTGAAGAGGTTTTGCATTTTTTACGCATCGTCGCACATTCCGAACGCGATGCCATGCTGCCGCAAAGAGTCGCTAAGATCCATAAGAGAAACTGCATACACCCTCTTCGTCTAAGCCTCAACAACGTTGCCCCGCTCCGACACGTACAGACCGTCCAAAAACTGCAGACAATGGTCAGCCTCACGGTAGAGCTCGTGAGAGGTTCCTGACTGACCTTCCGGATATCCTTGTTCCGCACCCTGCATATCTGCTGGATGTCTGCGGCGCTCTGCGAGACATTCTCTAGCGAGATACCAGTGAGCTGGATCTCATCCTTCACGTTCTTCGACGTCTCCACGTCAACTCCCGGGTGCATGGTCACACGTCGCACAATCTTCTCGCCGATGAAGTTCCTGTTTCGATCCTCCGTCAGCTTCTGTCCACTTGTCCTGAGCTCTTGCTGCGTCGCGATTCCACGTACCGGATCTCAACCTCATACAGCCCAGTCTCCTTGTTCTGGTCGATGTTGACGTTGATGGGGAAATGGGCGTACACGTATCGCATCTTGTACTTGTAACCTTTCGTGACGCCGATGATCAGGTTGTTGATGATGGTTCGGACGGTGCGGAGGGTAGCGACATTCTTGCGGTTGCCGTGGTGGAGCTCGATGTTGATGATGTTCTTCGCGGGATGCGTGAAGGAAACGGAGAGATGGCCAAGGTTCTTAGTGAGTTTGCCTGGCCATACTGTCAATGGCTACTCATGGATCCAGCGCCGGTATCAATCGTACCTCGGGGGCCCTCAACCGTTACTACCCTCGTCTTGATGTGCACCTTGACTGCGATGGCGGGAGATGTCAGTCGTCATTGGCCGCGTTTCGCCCGTTGTCTTCGAGTTGGTTCTCACTCACCACCCTCGGGGATAGTCAACGACTCTTGGGAGTGGATATACTTCATCTTGAGTCGATTGTTCGGGTGTCAATGTCGAAATCCTGCACCAGACGGACGCCTTGGTGTTGCGTACTTGAAAATGCGTGGTGTGGGTAGCGCCAAGTCCGATCCGGTTTCTCCGAAGCCGACGACCAGTCACGTGAGTGGAGCTCCATAATCTCAGCCCTGGAGAACAATGTCGTCGAAGGATCACTCATCAAGGATCACTCATCATTCATGCCAATGAAACTTCCCTTGCATAGAACAGCAATTGGCTATACGCATCAGCTCAGTCGATCTAGCTCTCTCGCTAGGCTTGCCAGCAATGCAGCGAGTATCAGTCCCCGTACAGGCGACAAAGAGGCGGTACGTTCCTTCCGGATATCCTCTTCTGGGTCTTTGAAAAGAGGAAAGCATTCGGGTGCCAGACATCCAAACCCTTTCCATGCTGATTCTCCCATCAATCAATCTTCTTCTAAACTGGATCGTGCAACACCTAGAACACATTATGGAGGAGCGCATCACCCTCACCGCGATAAACCGAGGTCGGGCTCTCGCAAACAGTCGGATAGATTACCAAAGAGCGGACTACCAAATGGCTTTCACACAAACGTCACCTCCACTGGGATACGGTCTCAGCTTGTTCAACCCCGTGACACATATCACAACCCGCGCAAGCATCAGGCTAGCAACATCCGGATTGTCAACTATAGTGAATTCAAAAACCACATCTCAGCAGAGACACCAGACTCTTGGGCAGAAAAGCTCGCAAAGGCTTATCACTTCTGACGTGAGCCGCCAGGATCAAAGAAGTCCATAGCCTCCTTGGAGGATAGATGCAGTCTGTACGATATGTCGCACATGGCCTTGGGGGTGTTGACCAGAGATTTTAGCAAGGCGGCACGAGGCCTCTCCAGCATCATCCATATTCTTCAGACAAGTCAAACAATACAAAGGACTTACGACATCGGACCCATACATGACGCTACTGTTGAGTATGCCAGACAAGTGCGTGCCGTCAATATAATGATTCGCGCACGGATGAAGAAGTATGTTGATCCGTTCGATCGTCGTGTGGACGAACGCTACAACGCCGCTGGTCCGATCCGGGAATGCATAGACCATCTCGGCCTCATCGCAGACTTCTGTGGTCATGCTTCTAACTCACATATGCGGCAACGCTTCCCAGAGATATTTTCTCCCCAGCTATTCAAAGGAGTAAGGGGAAGGCTATCTCACATCAGAGAGAGTTTGCATAAAATCGGGGCGGCGCGTATGCGCACTGAGGACCCTCGTTTCTATGTACTCCACGGCTTCTATCAGAGAGGTCTTCTGAACATACCGCTAAAGGCGTTCGCAATAGCTCGCGAGGGACATCTTGTGTCTTGTCGTGCGCACACCACGCAAAAGGAGAAGGAAATCCAATCGCTCTGCCTCGCGATAGAGCACTGCCATCACGACTTCGTGCAGCACTTTGTGCGGTTCTATCCGGTTTTCGTCCACCGACTCCTTACCATGGATCAACAGGAGCTGGATCGTAGAGTCCGGCTTCAGCACGATGTTGATCGTCGTAAGGAGGAGGCGATCTCGAAGTCGTGAGCTCAACGGCAAAAATCACATCCGTCTGCTGGGCTTGATGCCGTAGAACACGAGCACGACGAGGAAGATGAGGAAATGAGGAACAAGAGGATTGAACTGCAACGTTCAACTAGCTGCTCGGCACCAGATGTACCGCTTGGGTAGTTGAGATGATATCTGCATTGCCGGCTTGGTATCATTGCGGCGTTCGAGACTCAGTCACATAGCTGTCGCTACTTCTGCCTCTTATCGTTTTGCAGATAACAGTTATGCGATCCTCAGAAGTCTAGTTCGTCATATCGTGCAACAAACATCTTCGACAAGTTGTGGGCTTGTGTTGAGCCAGGGAATATTGTCACAGAATCCGCAACTCCAGTATCAGCAAAAGTCGAGACGCCACTCAAGGAACTTCCACCTGCCACCCAAGGACATCCAAATGGATCTTGTATTCATGGCCGTCGTAATCCAATCGTAACATCGTAAACGACTAACTCACACTCTAACGTCATGTCCCCTGACTCTCCTCTCAGCGCAACCGCAACACCCGCTTCCGCGCCCACAGCGCCTGCAAGAAAGCGCCATAGCTCCACGTCAAATCTGTCGCGCCACGCTCGAACCCCGTAACGCGGTCGAACTGCTCGCTCAGCGCGCCATCGGCGTCCGCATGGCGTCTGACGACCGCCAGAAACGAGTCGCCGATCTCTTTCAGCCGTCTAAGTGCTTCCGAAAATACTTCGTCGGCGGGCACGTAAATCCTGTCTGAATCGAGCCGGATGTGAGATGGAGAGGCCGAGAGCAAGGCTTGCCAGAACGGGAGGCCCCGTTGCGTGATCTTGAGGCTTCTTGTGGTGGACAGGTGCGCCGAGACGCGGTACAAAATCTCCGAGGCAGACGACGTGCAGAGGAACCAGGGATTTCCGCCGTTCGCCGTCGTGCCGTATCCGTCGTAGATGTCCTCAGGATATCTCCCGATCCCAACACCCCGCAGCACATCGTCTCCTTCCGCCCCGGGCACCGCATTAATCGGAAACCGCCGCCTCTGATCCCTCACCAGCGCCAGCAAGCTCACCAATACCTCGTCGCTCCACGGCGGATACACGCCCCCCTCCCCCTCTCCGTCCACCCCATCGGACCCATGCAGCGCCCCCAGCAAAATCCCGCAGTCCAGCCCGCTCCTCCGACTCCCAAGCGTCTGCACCAAGTGCCCCCTCCGCTCATCCCAGAACCGCGCCAAGCTCTCCGCCACCAGACCCGCCTGACCCGCATACCACTCGCTGGCCCCCGGATCCCCAAACGCCGCCGCCAAGCTCGCGCCCTCGCGCAGCGCGCGCGCCTGCACCATGGCGGTAAAGAAATGCTGCCCCGAGACCTCCTCCCACAGGTCGAAGCCAGGGAACCGCCACGAGTGGCTCACGTACTCGAGGTCCGCTTTGATGGTGCTGTCGGCGGGCATGGTGGGGCTATACAAGGCGTCGAAGAAGCGCCTGCCCTTTCCGTCTTCTGCGGCGTCGTCATCGCCACCAGCGGTCCACCATGTGGGGTCTGACGCGTTGACGGCCCGCACGAACTCGATCAGTGCGAGGGCTCGCAGCGCAGGCCCGTCGCGCTGGGGCCGGCCCCAGGAGCCGGTGAAGGCGGAACCGTTGGCGTGGAATTTGGGCTCGCCGAGGCCGGCGAGAGAGAGGGGGAGGGAGGGGCCTGACGGGTTGGAGGTGTGTTGGAGGTGGTGGGAGAGGGTGGCGTAGGCGGAGAGGAGGGTGAAGACGGAGGTGTTGAAGAGGAGCAGGGGGCAGGAGGGAGGGGTGGTGTAGAGGTCGACGAGGGTGCGGGCTGTTAGGGCGGCGTCGCGGATCCCTGGGACATGGGTTAGTGGGTGTTGTTGGGCTATGCGAGTGCTCATTTTGGTTGCTGAGTTGCTGGGCGAGGCGTAGACACGTACATTGGAAGTAGTAATCTGGGTGCTGCCGTGACGGGCTCGCGATCACGGTTCCTGGAGCGGCGTCTGGGACATTGCGGCCGCCTGGCGAGATGTTTGCTAGGAGTCTGTCTATGGCGATCTGCTCCTCCTTTTCTAGCCATATGTCTAGAGACTCTACGGATGGTGGATGGTGGAGTTGGTGGTCGGGTGGTTTCTGCAGGGTTTGCTGCTCATTGCTGACAACCTGCTGCGGCGGTGGGATGGAGAGGGCAAGAGCGTATAGTAGGATGTACGCAACAACAACGAAGGGAACCAAGAACACCATGGTCAATAGACACAGCGTCTATACCCGAGTACTGCTGGCAGCTACATACGGTAGATGGATTTCAAGCACAAGGGCAATAGCAACCAAAAAAGCGCTTCGGAAGAAAAGTCGCAGAACAACGAAGTAAGAAATTCGAACCACAGCTCAAGTCATGCGGACTGAAGGCATAAATAAAGCCATGTGCTCTTCTTACCAATATTCACAGCTGCAGGCTACAGTCAGAAGAAGCCATAGCGGCGCTCGGCCGGCACAGCTGTCAGCTCGGCGCCTGTCATCCCTCGCGAGAATACGGGAAACCGGCCCAGTAGGAGCGAAAAGATGGCGCCTTGGTCAACAAGCTGCAGCAGAATAGGACCAAAACGCGACTCATGATCACAAAAGTGCATCGTGTGACACTCAGCACAAAGCCGACAAGCTCCGAACGCTGCCGTCGTTGCATGTGCCTTGCAGCCGGCGCAGTGACGCAGCAAAATCTGGGGAAGCTGGTCAGCCAAGACCATCACCAATCAACCCCACATCCGCATCCGACTGCATCTCACCGCTCACGTGCATTCACCATCCAATTCAATTACACTCGGTAAGTATTCAATCACCTGCTGTACTTCCCGCAAAGCAAGGGAATTGCCTCTATAACCACGTCCATCTCTCAAGCTTCGTTTCTATAGAAATCATTCAGAATATCCTCCACAGCCTCAATCCTGTCAACCTTCCACTCCTTCACAAAACCCGACTGACACCCCCCACAGTCCCACCACCCCCACCCCCACCCTCACCACCACCACCGCCATGTCCACCCCCCCACCAACCCTCCTAACCCTCCCCGCCGAACTCCGCCTCCAAATCTACACCCACCTCTTCACCCCCGCCCCCTCCCCCTCCCCTCCCCTCACCCCCGCCAGCACACTCCTCACCCCCCTCCTCACCACCCGCCAAATCCACACCGAAGCCCACCTCCTCGCCTACTCCCTCACCCCCTTCACCCTCCACCTGCGCAACTTCCGCGCCGCCGGCATCCGCGCCCGGCTCCGGCGCGGCGGGCTCTCTGCCGCGCAGATCGCCGCCATCACCACACTGACACTTGTTCAGTCGAACGATGGGGGGGCGATGGTGGGGCTGCTGGGGTTTGGGTGTATTGTTAGTGTGGGGGATTTGCAGGCGTTTGGGGAGGATGTGGTGAAGCCGCTGCCAGGGTTGAGGGGGGTGAGGGTGGTGGTGAGGACGAGGAGTTGGTGCGGGGTGGATATTTCGAAGAGGTTTTTGAGGGGGTGGGTGGAGGAGGGAAAAGGAGCGGAGAAGGGGAGGGGAGGGCGGGAGGTGGAGAGGTTTTTGATCCCTGTGGGGAGGAGTGGGGAGAAGGGGGTGGAGAGAGGGAGCGTGTGGCTTGAGTTTGGGGAGATCAGCTCTTAGGTGGAGGTGAAGGGGTCGAGGGGGTGATGTTGGCGTCAATCACGTCTTCGGACTCGGACTGGGAAGGTTGCAAAGCAAGGGCATGGATGCCCGTCACACGACGCTGGGGGACGATAACAAGTCCGATTCCTCGGCATGCTTAGGGGTCCTTTTTCATTCAAATGTTTTTGGCCTTCTCAGACACGTTTGCAAAAAGAGATAACACGCAGTGACGGCGATTGACATTTTCGTCTGCCACGACGTTCCGTTCATGCAACAAAAAGATGTAATAACATATGATAGACGTGTTCCCCTGTGTCACCATTAAGATTGTTCCTTTTCCGCACTTTTCAGCTAGGTTACCTTTCCTGTTCTAGTAGATGAGTTAGCGCCATACAACATCAGCATATGTGCCTCGCCCATACTCGCTCAACTGAACCTCCTCCCGGTTTCGATGCCTGATACTGGATCCACCGCAAATCGGGACCTGGCAAATCCCACCGAATAAGTCTTAAGTGAATGGCTCGGATTCTTCGCATTGGACAGAGGCGAATTCTGTACACACATCGGTTTATCTCGTTTCTTTTTGTATGTTTTTTTCCCTTCCCAAGCTTTCTCAAGCGCTTTCAGATCCTCCCGCTTGGCATTGCTGGACTCGGACTCCTTGCATTCAGGCTATGAACATACACTACGGACTTTGTGCAACTCATGTCCTTTAGCCGCAACGTTAAGCGCACTGCACCAGACCTGAGCGAAATCAATAGTTGCCAAAATTTCCCGAATGAGGGGTAATTTCTTTACGTTCGTCGAGCGGGGAATACAACAAAAGCTCTTCTTTCGGTTTTTTGCTTTTGGCCTTGCTGTAATACCAAGGAATGTTGTGATTCATGCAGCTGCGCCTTGAGGCTGAGCAAATTGGTGGGGGCGCAATCAAAGTGCGTACCGCTGCACGACTCTTCAGCTTCCCACATCATAGCGCCTCCTCGCATCTATACCTGTGCCTTGCAATACTGTTGTTCCGAAGTATCTTCTTCTCATAGTGTGCATCGCACCTGAGTAGACTGGAATGCTCCCCTACTGCACGTCTAGGACTCCTCGAGAATGTCGTTCGGGTTTTCTGTTGGCGACTTCGTTGCTGTTGGCAAACTCGTCTGCGGTCATAACTGGTTAGGTGGTATGGTTGTCGCTGTTCAACTTCGACGTGGCAGCTGTTCTGAGATCACGCCTGAATCCAACTCAAGGCAGTCTGTTTCACGATGAGCTGAGAATATACCATTAGTGTCTCGACCCAACAAATTTACGACGTTGTTCTTGAGATCAGAGCCTCAATTCCACCAGTGGACACACGATGGACTTTTTTCCAGGCACCACTGACTGTGGAAGACGCCTTGGGCTTCAAATTCCCTGTCCCCTCCGAATACGACTATGGCCTCCTCGATACCATCATCAAACACAGGTTCAAGGAGGGCCCCGGATCGCTTAACGTGAGGGTAGGCAACTACGAATTGTTCGATGCAAGGAACAGCAAGCAAACCATAACGGAGAGTGTCCGTTTATTGCCAGGCACCTCGATCACTATGGCGATTATCGTGAAGAAGCCGATACTGGCAGACCAAAAATGCCCTATCCGCCGTTGTGGTTCCACTCGTACTTCGGCTGCACCTGGAGGTGGGCGGGTATGGTAAGTATGCGAAGCGTTCCGGAATAAGACCGTTCAGCTAACTTTATACGGCCCAGCTGTGAGTGCAACGTCTGGTTTGACCAATCGAGCAAGAAGCGAACAGCGCTT
>JAKLMF010000735.1:0-10524 GCA_022813555.1 Botryosphaeria agaves | reverse complement strand
CCTCAATACTGGCAGCGATGTACGGATCACGCCCCGGGGTCGCCTCCAGGAACACCTGTAGGGCCGCCGCGGCGTCCTCGGTCTCTCCTGCGAACTGCACGAATGAACGATCCATGGCGAATCGCTGCTTTCAGCTGCTAACAACACCCGCGCGCAGGCGAACTTCCATGATGTCCAGGGAATGTTAAAGGTCGCGACGCGATTCTTAGACTGCCGCGCATACGATTGTAACTGCCTTGTTTATCATCGCGCTGGCGAGCTGATAGTATTCGAGCATTCTTCCGGTCAGGCATGCCGTGTCCGAGGCGACAACGGGGACAAGCCGATTGTGAGTGGTTAGATGCATATTATTGCAGCACCAAGAGCTGTCCTGCATATGCACCACAGGCCCGATGCCAGAATTGTTGTAGCTTCGCAATCAGCTTCCCCCCATGCAAAAAGCCGATGTCATTGTCCTGTATTTCTGCAGGGAAACCTAGTCAAGCTGTCTCGTAGATGCTTCATCTAACCAAGCTCTTGTGCCATTCTGGAGTACTTTTGGCCCCATCAGTCGTTACATAGATGCACGTCTGCTCGCTAGAACTGGTTGCCCTTGAGATTTTGCAACGTGTCTTACGACTAGGTTCGGAGTCAGCGATGGGGTGCTGCCGTCGGCATCGGCATGTCCTGACGATCGACAGCAATGGCAGTCTCCGCAGCCTTTGTGCGCTGTGAAAGTTAGTCAAGGGTCTTGAATTTTGAATTCACGCAGTCGACAACTTTGCGACTTCGTATGAACTGTCTTGAGAGGGCAGGTACAACGCTTACTAGGTTCTATTGTAGGATGGTCAGTACGTCGAAGTGCAATACAAGGTTATTGAGCGAAGAGGGATGTCTGTCAATTGAACTTGACTTATTCAACACATGTATTATCTTATCAGGCGTAAGGAGGTCCAGACAGCATTTATAGACACGTCCTCATGTTGGCCAGACGAGCTTTTGCAAGTCATGAAGACGTGTTGACCAAAGAGGTCCACCCACGCTGCTCCGCCTCACTTTAGGCAAACGAGTCAACAACGTCGAAAACCGTCCTTCAAGCCAAGGCCAACAGACAAATCATGATATTAGCTGCATGTGCCTTGTTTAGAGCTTCGAATCAACTACCGATTCTGCATTTTCTCCTCCACTATCCTCGCCACCATCTTCTCGAGTATAGCAATGTCCCCACCACCCTTGCCCTCAAAATACCCAGCCACGCTCTTCTCAACGTACTTTCCAACCATATCCACCTCGACGTTCACATCATCCCCAGCCTGCTTCTTCGCCGTCACAACCTTCTCCTGCGTGTACGCAATAAGCATGACCTCCCACCAGCCATCCTCGCCGTCCTGGACCCGCGTAACAGTCAGGCTCGCTCCGTCTAACGTCACATACCCCTTCTCCACTATGTACCTCAGCACCGACTTGTCTCGTGGCTGAAAGCGGAAGGTGAGTGCGTTGCCGTCAGGCGTCACAGAGAGGATCTTTGCGATAGTGTCGACATGTCCTTGCACGAAGTGGCCGCCCATACGTGTTGAAGCTGACACTGCGCGTTCGAGGTTAACGCCTGAACCTTTCTGGAGAGAGCCGAGATTTGTGCGGCGGAGAGTTTCGGGAGCGACGCCGACTTTGAAGGAGCCTTTATCAAACTCGGTCACGGTGAGGCAGGTGCCTGATACAGCATGTTAGAGCAGGCTGCAAGGCCAAGGCCACTGACGGGAAGTACCATTGACACTTATGCTATCACCCAAGTGCACGTCGCCCAGAATCTCTTCGGCGTTGGAAATAGTCAAGGAGGTTCCGCCCCCTCCGCCAGCGGTGTCATCCTGCTTCTCTAGAGCGGAAACGGCTGGCTGAGGTTAGCTTAGCTGGAGTCGTCAACAGATACGTACAGGAAGATAGACTTACTGCCAATGACCTCTACGATGCCTGTAAACATGCTGAAGAAAGGCTGTAGAGGCGGAGATGACGATGAGGAAACTCGGACCAGCCGCATTCTGGCCGCCCGCGAGGGCCTCGGCGAACGCGCCGCCGCAAGCTCGGAGCTTCAACCCCGCGGCAAACCCCAGGGACCAATATATTAATCTGGGGAAGCACTTGCGTATGTGATGTCTTTGCTCAAATCATAGAGAGATGTTGTTACCTATATCGCGTTCATCCAGGCAGGTCTTCCGAGCTTGCCAGTCGGCCAATTCGACATGTAGAACATGGCGCAGAAATTTGGCTACAGCAGTAGGAGCAGCTGATGCAGGAACACTCCCGCTGGCGGGCATTAGAGTTCTAGACATGACGAGAGTACTAGCTGGTGTAGGTTGACGCACATTCTAGAGACGATGTCCCACTCTGCTAACTGCAATGGCAGCCATACTGTACGCAAATCCTGGGAGACCTTGGGTATGCGACAAGAAGCCCAGTATGAACCACCTCCTCCGAGGTTGGCGTCCTGAGCATCCGAAGACTAACTCATGAACGTGTACAGCGCGGAGATAATCAAGATTGAACACCCAGTTCGCGGAGACGATACAAGAGCGTGGGGACCGCCATATGCTACGTACTCGAGCAGCGACCATAGCGGCCCTGGCGAGAGTGCATATTTTCTTTCCGTAAAGCAACCCATGCTGTCCATTTGAACGGTATACTGAGTAAGCACAAGGTCAACCGCAACAAGAAGTCACTCGGTCTTTCGTTCCAGCATCCCGCCGGAGTAGAGATACTGCATAAACTAGCCAAGGACTGCGATGTGCTGGTAGAGAACTACCTCCCTGGGGCCCTGAAGAAGTATGGCATGGACTACGAGACTGTGTCAAAAGTCAATCCTGGTTTAGTATACGCAAGCATTACTGGATATGGTCAGACGGGACCGTACAGCAACCGCGCAGGCTATGACGTGATGGTTGAGGCGTAAGTATTGAGCGGGGGTATGCAGAGGAACCGTACTGACAGTCTCATCCAGCGAGTTCGGTCTCATGCACATCACCGGCGAACGAGATGGACCGCCAGTCAAAGTTGGAGTCGCAGTAACAGATCTTACGACCGGCCTCTACACGTCTAATGCAGTTATGGCAGCCTTGCTGGGGAGATCAAAAACCGGCAAAGGGCAGCATATCGATGTGGCTTTGAGTGACTGCCAGACTGCTACGCTTGCAAACATTGCAAGCTCGGCTTTGATTAGTGGGAAGAAGGACTCTGGGCGATGGGGAACAGCACACCGTGAGCGCTACTGGGAAGGAGTAACCTAAAACTGTCGCTGATCTCTTCCAGCCTCTATCGTCCCATACAGAGCATTCAAGACCGCTGACGGCGATATCCTCTTCGGCGGAGGCAACGATCGGCTCTACGGTATCATGTGCGAGAAATTCGGCAAGGCAGAATGGGCGAAGGACGAGCGCTTCGTCACTAACAACGTCCGAGTGAAGAACCGCGACCTGCTCGAAAAAATGATCGAGGAGGTGACAACGACGCGTACTACACAGGAATGGCTGGAGCTCTTCGAGGGAAGCGGCATGCCCTATGCCGCCATCAACGACATACAGGCTACGCTCAACCACGAACATAGTAAGTTCATTCCATGTCTACACCAGATATGATCTTCGATTCGTTGGCTGACACGAAGCTTGCACTCCAGCCAAGGCGCGTAACATGGTAGCACAAGTAGACCATCCGGCTTGTGGACCGATGAAGTTAGTGAACACTCCGGTCAAGTACTCGTACTCGAAACCAAGCATTAGGATTCCTCCGCCCACGTTAGGGCAGCATACGGATGAGGTCTTGCAGGATGTGCTTGGGATGAGCACTGAAGAGGTGGAGAAGCTGAAGAGTGACGGCGTTGTAGCATGATGCAGTTAGGGAAGGCGCAAATGTAGAATTTGGAACGTCTCAATTCAATCCGGACAGACCAGAACATAGCAAATCTTGAATATATCAACAATCCTTCATCATTCGTTATCAACTCCGCAGCTGGGCTCACTCGTTGCATCAGCGTCAAGCACGGAAACCGTTATTCGGGACCGTTGCGCTACGGTAAATCCCAGAAATGTGGCCTGGTACTTATTACCATATGCCTTACGCCCATCCACGCGTAAACGGAGACTTGACCAACCCACCAGCGGAAGCTCTGTGGGTAGCAGAGCAGTCCATCCTTGATCGTGTAGCTTTTCAAGCTCAGACACTAGGTCGCGACCTATATAGTCTTCCAAAGATGTCACTTCCGCAACCACCGGGCGTCTCCCTCATCCCCAATGCCTCGTCAATCCCAGCCGTCTCCTCCGCGCTCACCTCGCAGCAGCCTATTCTCCAGAAGGTCCCAACTGTTGCCGGTCAAGAACAACCTCAAGACCAAAACTGGAGATTACCGCCGAAGACAACGCCCTTCCAAGCGCCCTTCATTCCATCGACTTCCGCTCCTAATGGCAGCGCGCCCTCCTTCTCCGGTTACTCCGCGACCACGGAGGAGATACTCAAGCGCGTGAGCGCGAACGCAGCAGCGCGGCAGGGGACGCCGGGATGGGAGGCGGCACGGGAGCAGGTCCTGAAGAGCATGGTCACGAGTGACAGCATTACTGTCACGCCTCCGCCAGTTTCGGCGAGCAAACGCGGTAGAGGACGAGGCGGCGCAAAGGCTGGTGCTGCGGCGGGCGCAGCCAGAAGTGAGAATGCTGCTGCAAACACACCAGCGACTGGGTCTACCTCGAGTCCTGCGACTGGAAGGGGGAGAGGCAGTGGTCGAGGACGAGGTCGTGGGGGTGGTAGAGGCGGGAAGAGGAAGAGGGAGGACAGCGCGGAGGAGAGCGAGGTAAGACATTGCATCACAGCTGCTGCAGTGCTCACGCTATGAACATCATACTAATGTTGTATGTTACCTCAAGAACGACTCCGACATCTCCTCATCCTACACGCCTCTACCGACCAAGACCAAATCCGGCCGCAATGTCACGAAACCCACCCAGTTCGTTCCTACCCTGCCATCTCCTTCCACAGCGCCAAAGCGGAAACGAACGTATCGGCGCGTGACGGAAGCCAGCGTTTGCAAGACGTGTCAACGTGGTCACAGTCCAAACAACAACATGATTGTCTTCTGCGACACCTGTAACACGCCGTATCATCAATATTGTCACGATCCGCCTATCGACAAGGAGGTCGTCATGGTGCCGGATAAGGAGTGGCATTGTGCGCCGTGCCAGAGGGTAAGAGATAGTGCCATAGAAGGAATGGAAGGCCTTGTTTCTGGTGCAGACATAAGCCTGGAGCAGGTATGGCATCCTGAAGTTCTATTGTACTGCCCGCCGTACTGACGAACACACAGAAACGCTCGTACTTCTCCGCTCTGCCACAATCACGTCTAGTAGACCTGCTCCTGCGCGCCAACGCCATCCATCCAGACCTCCCACTCTACCCCCCACATCTCCACGCCCAAGACCAAGCCACATCCGGCGCCGAGCACTCCGCCACCCCGGCAGCCGCCACAGCAGCAGCAGCAACGCCAGAAGACACGATACGAGTCGGTCCACGGCCCCCGCCACAACTAGCAGCCACCAGCACCGCGTCTCCAGCGCCGCAGTCCCGGTCCTCGCACCCGGCCGTTCCCCCCTCCCAACAACCGCGAGCACTCCAACCCCCTGCTACCCAACCCTCCGCCCTCCAACAGCCCCCGACGACCGCCCCCGCACCATCAAATCCAGAGCCCGACCACGAAGCCGCAGCCGACGCCGACGACGCCTACGACGGCTACGACACCGACCCGCCGGCTCACTACCCGAAGCCCGGCAACGGCCTCGCGCGGGCCATGCGTCCGGAGAGCGAGGACCTGCAGTGGTTGGTAGATGATAACTTCGAAGTGTTTAGTCACAGTGTGGGGACGGGTGGGGGTGGGGATGGCTTGAACGGATTCGGGAGTGTGGGGGAGGGAGAGGGGATGGGTTGAAGTGAGGGAGGGGATGAGGTGGGGAGGCTGGGGAGGCTGGCATAAGTTTATAGCTGTATGTGTAGTCAGCTCGGTCGTTGTCGCTGTTCGATGAGAGACTCGAGCTGCGCCTGGCGAGACACGGTTTTGCATCAGAGTGTGTTTGTATAGTGGCCGGCTACGGGTATGATATGATGACCACGAGTTTGACATCTGAAACATTTAGAAGGCTTTATAACTGGGTATTTCTACCTCGTACATACGATGTAGAATATTTGTAGGTGAATCAACCTTCCAATATTTAGGTGCCTTTGAATGTCGCGATGATGCATTTGTTGCTGGCACACGACTTAGCTGAGGGGAAGTGGTTATCTTAAAAAGCTGCAAAAGATTACTCCATTTGCGCCTGTTGAGAGCTCACAGGCCGTCCTTGGCGCCAACGCTCGATAGGGTGGCCCGGTAGACAGCTGGTGAGCAAAACTGGAGAGAACGCCTTATGATGCATGGATGGAACTTTCCTTGAACCACAAGATACGCCAACCCTTTTTGATGCAAAAAACCACTGGTCTCTTCAGGAAGCGGGAATAGAAAGGAAAGTAGGTACTGTGCGGATGTGATGTTGAGTGCTCGTATGCCCTACAAGGTCCTGGGAACTGGCGACAAGCGGTCTACAGGTATCGCTGTGTGTGCAAATTCGAAAGGCGTCAGCTAGATTCGACGGTTCGTAAACGTTCATCTGATCGTTCGAAAGCTCTGGGAGATGCTCTGCTAAACCGACGTTGAACGATCCGGTTGTCGGGCGACTTCTGGCTACTCATATTCGTCTCCGTACTCTTCTTCCTCGTACTCGCCGTTCAAGGCCTGGTCGACGACATCACCATCTTCCTCTTCCTCATCGTCATCGTCGCTGTCATCCTCATCTCCATCGTCTTCAATATGTATGGGGTTGTCCTGTGGTTTGGTAGTAGCAGCTTGCTGTGTGGCAGCTGGTGTGGGCAGTCCAGTTGCATTCGCTGTGGTCTGCGAGACTTCCGAAGCCTCTGATGGTGACGGGCTCACAGTTGCATCGCGCGAGCCTTTCGTCTTGCTCTTCGACCCCTCCTGCGACGTCTCATCGTCTTCTTCCTCGTCTTCATCGTCCTGGTATGCCGAGTTAAGCATTTCGTAATTGATGTGTTTACTGAATCCTCTGCCCCGTTTCGCAAGCATCCGCTGATTTGCCTCAGCCGGGCTTGTGACGGGAGTTCCGCCCAATAGGACACTGCCGTCTCCCATGCGGCCGGTCTTCCTCTTCCGTCTCGGGTTCTTCTTACCCTCGCCTTTCGCCTCCGACAGAGTCTTGTTCAGGATTCTCTCCTGTCGCTTGCGCAGCCAGTCTTCGTTGTGAGTGACCCAAATGCGCTCCTTGATAGCCACTTCCTCCGGGCTGAGCTTGCAGTTTGCAACTTCCGGATCGTTATCAAACTCATCACCCTCGATTTCTTCGCTGGTCTTGGCTGTTGATGGTCCGCGCAATTCATCGGCAAGGGCCTTCGCTTTGGCTTCCATCACGTTGAACAACCCTTCCTCCATGGCGGCGAGCGCCTTGGGGTCTGTGAGATGCTCCTCAATCTCTTCCTCCAACTCTTCCTCCAATATGAGATCTTGCGGGGTGATGACCGGTGGTGGAGGCTTCTCCTTCTTTTTGCGCTTCTTCCGTGGCGGCTTACCCGAACCGGATTTCTGGTTTGACGGATCTACTTCGTTCGGGGAACCTGATTCACTCTGAGCGGTGGTTTGTTGGCTTGCCTCAAGCGCGGTGTGTGCCATGTTGGAAGCTGCAAGAAGGCTTGGATCAATAGGGAGATCAGGGATGACGAAGCCGTCAGCGTCACGACGGGATTCTTGACGTGGCTCTGGACGGGATGGTACCGGCGCTGCTGAGGCTTCGCGAGAACCCGGCTGACTTTCATCATAAGAGATCGTAGTCGGCTCCTCGTCGTCAAGCTGCCTCGTACGCTTGCGTTTCTTCTGATCACGTTCCTTGGCGTAGTACAGCGCAGGAGGATCATGCTGAACTTTCAACCTTGGCGCGTACTCCCGAAAGTTGTCGACACTCAATTGCCCACTTCTTGTTCTCCTGAACTCGTCCAGACGTTTGGCAATCGTGATGTCGGCGACTCTGACGACGTACACGACCTCGCGGACGGTTCGTCGGAAGTTGTTCATACGAGCAGCCAAGATGATACACGCACCACACAGCCCTGCGGGAAGACGCCCACTAACCATCCAATCTCGACTCATGCGTGACAGTATCATGACCGCATCCTGACAGACTTTACGGGTGAAATTCCCGAACTCGAGTTTCCTCGCGAAACGTTCGATGAGAGGTTCAATCTCGACTTGCCTCATGTGCAACTTCTGATCCTCTTTAATGTAGAGGTCTTTGAGCAAGGTTTTGTAAGTTTCACCGACTTTGAACACATTCTCCTAGGACATCTTAGCGACCACTACAGAAAAGATGTGGCAATATGTTTCATAGACGCTTACAGATATCTTCTCAGCAAAATCCATAAGAAGGATCTTGTTTTCAGTTTGCTCTCTGCAACACATGTACAGGCAGACTGCGGCAACTAACGGAACAGTACGGCCTTGCGTGAAATTGATAGCTAACGCAAGCTTGTAGATGTTCACTGCCCTTTCAATGTGCTGTTCAATACGAAGGCTGTTGGCGAGATTCGTGATAGTCGTTCTTCCTGCAAGACAAACGTTAGTTCAGAATGCGAGATGGTCTCGTCCTCTGTGAATGCAGTGCATACCATTACGCTCGGTCATCTCTCTACTGTCTGTGCCCCCAAGTCCGCTGATTCTGAGTCCCGATCCCATGCTCTTAGCATAGCGTTGCCCTTCACCAACGAATGCACCTTGAACAACAGCTTGGCCGCCTGCGGTTTCGCCGAATGTGACTTCGGAAACGATGTTCGACTCGCTGATCTGTGTGCCACAAACTGCACAGACTGTCTGACCATCCATCTCCCTGAACTCGGTTCCCCCGCACTCAGGACAACCATTGCGTTTGACCGCCGGTTTTGGACGAGGTGAGACAATTGGCTGTGGTCTTCCTGAGCCTTTGAGACTGGCTAGACGCTCCCGTGGAGGGCGCGGTACAGCACGTGGGGCAGACATGTTTGGAATGTATTTTGTGAAGAGACTGTGATATCAAGAAAAAAGGGAAATAGAGTCAGGTTGAAAGCAGCTCAAAGATCCCGAAGAAAGCTACGAGAAGCACGTTCTCTGGTCTCACCCCAAGTCTCTAATATCACAGCATCGAATGAACATCTCTCACAGGGCAACAAGAGAGTAACTTGTTGGATGTGTGAGGTTGAGGTAGGCGTCGAACGAGAACGGCAGAATTTGACTCACCGGACGCTGAAGTAGTGAAGTGGGACAGCGTCAGAATAAGCTCGCGCTTCGCTCTAAGCCGCATTGGGCTGACCCGCCTCGGCTAAGTAGAATCTAGCGTGTTCGAATCTCATCCTCACCTTGTTCCTAGCATTCTTCACTTTTGAAGTGAACAACGATCTCTCTAGACATTAGTTGAGGCGCAAATTGTTACAACAAAGCTCCGTCAAGTGTTTAGTTTGAGGATGTGTGAACCGCTGAGAGACTTATGGCCGTTGGTCGTGGGGACACTGCGAGCTCAGGCAGGAACATACCAACGAAGGCCTCCGAATGCCGGTGCTCTTCAGAACACGAGCAATTGCATCTGGAGATGCTTTTACTTACATGCTGTCCCGCTCAATCTGTTCAGGTGTTGGTAAAGCAAGCCAGAGTATTGTCGCCGGTAGTCGCCCGATCACGCGTGCTATGTGGGTTTCCGGGGAACAGAATGCGGGGCAGAAGGTTATTTCGACTGTATCTGCTGTCTTTACGCGGAGATCTACCAGCAACCACTGCGGTCCTTGAGTCGCGCCCTGTTACGCTCTCGATGGCTATGTTCCCAGCTGGCGTTCTTGTGCAGGATCCGCTTGATGCGCGCCCCTGACGATGGATGAGCGCACCTCTAGCCCAATCCAGCTGATGTTGTACGGGGTTAGATCCGGTCCCTTGCGCGCGAAGCTGGGCTGCTTACTTGCCCCTTGCCCGCCCCCAGCTTTTGGCCCGAGAGCTCGACGTCCTTCCTCCCTTCGCAGCTTCCATCCCACAACAACACTTTCCCAACGCATTGAACCCTACCACACCGTATCACTATGTCAACACGAAAGAGGAAGCAGGAAGCCGAGGAGGAGGAAGAGCTCCAGGCACTTCCATCCGATGAGGGCAGTGACGAGGAAGAAGAGTAAGTTGTGGTTCTACGTCATTGAACTTGTTGCGCATTGTCGCATTGCTCGTAGGAGGATCCAGTCGGCAAAGTACAAGCTCTGTGACTGTTTTGCGGTCTAGCAGAAGCTTCTTAGAAGCATGCTGTGCTGTGAGAATGGGTTTCCGATTTGCATTGCCATGCAATACCGCTGAAATCCATCAAGGTCGAGCTTCAGCCTTGTTCTCGCGTGTTACCAATTCCTTCCGTAGCATTGCTCATACACCAGCTTTTCACACCTGGAACACATTGTTTTGCAGCTCAGTCT
>JAKLMF010000734.1:0-10526 GCA_022813555.1 Botryosphaeria agaves | reverse complement strand
AAGAACGATTTCCGGTACCCAGATTCCGTGATATTGACTCCAAGTCTAGTTTGATATATCTATAGAGGACACTACGAGGAGGGAAGTACTCTCAGCACGGTCAAGACGCCTCCGCCTTCCATATTAGACCCGTCTGTACTAAGTCTACTTCAGCTTGACGAATTACTAGCAGGCTCCACGAACCCAAGATTCGCAGCTTGCAAGGACGCCGGAAGGAAAGTAGAGGAGAAGATGGTGATCCACGGCTTTGTGTACGGGACCAAGAACCGTTCGGGCAGCTGCACGTTTCTCCTGGCCGATGCAAGATTGCTTACATGACAACCCTGCTGCGTAGGCCGACCATTGAAACGGTCCTCGATCCACTGGAGCCAGAGTCGCTGCGACGAGTACATGGACGGGTTGTGATCCTGGCCGACCACGTTGACGTACTCGACGCTGACGTTGTTCCCTTGGGCGCTACAGGTGTTGTTGAAGCCCAACTCCGCTCCTACGGTGCCGACGACCGTGTCGTTGGTACCCTGGATGATGAGCATAGGACCGCCTAATGGGCGACCGCCGACGGAGTAGTCTCGCAGAAAGTTTACCGCAGGTTGGGAGAGGGGCCAGGAAGTGTTGGAATAGATATCGTTCGCGGTAAAAGTCGCGAATGCTGAGTACCCAGCATCATTGCACCCTCCAATCGATTGAACCAGTCGCAGGGCCTGCAGTGGAACGGGGTTGAAGATGGCCGTGAGATTCAGCCCGTAGAGATGCGAGATCGTAAAGGACAAGAAGGCCGTGAAGACAGAGGTACCAACCGGAGCCGCGTTTGCGATGGGGAACGGCGGTGGTGCAGCTGCGATAGTGCCTAAGAAGCCTGGAATAGGATTGACAGCCTGTCTCTCGCCGATGGCCCAAGCTACACCACCACCTTCAGAGTGGCCGAAGGAGACCCATTGCTTAGAGAGCTCAGGGAAAACGGACTGAGCAGCAGCGACACTGTAAACGACGTCGTTGGCATGCAACTTGTACGCCAGATAGTTGAAGAACTGGTCGCTACCTAGACCGACGTAATCCGCAATAACAACGGCGTAACCGGCAGTTGCCAGCGTGAAGACGGAGCGGAAGTCGTACTGGAGGTTTCGCAGGTTTGACACAGCGCACTGGCGGTCGATTCCACTCGTGCCATGTGCCCATGCCACAACCGGATAAGACTGGGAGCCATTGAACGACTTCGGTGTGAAAGGCCAAAGGATGGCAGCAGTGGCGGGGACTATGTTCCCGAAGTTGTCGACGGAGGCATACATGAACCTGCTAAGCGACTGCCCAGGTGGGATGTCGTAAGCGGTGACATTGGTGTTGACTTCGACCTTGAGGATCTGGCCTGGCTTGGCGGAGGAGATGTTCGCCGGCGTGCTGTAAAATGTATCTTTTTGTATAGGATAAGTTACAAAATTCGGGAGCTCAAGCAAGGCCTGGTCTGCTCGTATCCTGTTCTCAATGCAAGAGTAGTTGGTGAAAGAGCATGTGAGGTCGAGCTGGGCAAGACTTGCCGCCGCGAAGCTAAGCACCCAAAACAGTGAATACATGGTAAGATCGAGATTGACTTTGACCAATCCACTGCCACGCCGGATACCTGTGTTTATATGGGATCTGATCCATCGTATGTCGCTTGCGATGCTGCATCTTGATGTACCTAGGTACCCCGCTCTTGAACCACGTCGTCATCGACTAAAAGTTACAGCGACCTAAGTATCTAGGGCGGGCAGGGCCGAGGCAGTTAGTAGTCGTGGAGCTAGCGATCTGGATATCGAGGATGTCTTCCATAGGACGGGCTCCAGTGTCACGAGAGGGACAAAATGAGCATGTCTCTTACCTGTAAGTCAACTCACATTATGAGAACGTGTATCACCGACACTGTGCACCTTCCAGCCACGCCCCCAGCAGCTTTATGCTCAAGTTCTCGTTGGCTGGGAAAGGGCTGTGCGTAGCAGCAGACATCCGAGGTAAGGCAGTCTTGGACGATCGACGGCTCCAAGTCTTCCCCACAACCAACTGTTCTCTTTCAAGCTTTCCCCGGTGGAGCTCTGACTCCGTCCAAGCTTTATGCGGACAATCAGGCCGGGTAACCGAGTGATTTGTTCAGCATCGGCTTGTGCCGCTGCGGTACCTGTCAAGTCAAGTTTCCAAACAGTCATCGATTGGCAAGCTCGCTGTGAAAGCTGATTGAGTTACAACTAAGATATAATCACAGTCGGTAAGTTTGCGTTTACTGGCAGCCACTTCGGTTAGAGTGTCCCCCCTACATCTAACTCATTTAAGAGTATAATTCTACTAGAGATACATCTTAGTATTCTTAATACTTCACCTGAGTTAGACATGCGAAGTAGAGTCTAGATGTCCTCCACAACTAGGAACTTGACTGTGCCGCAACGCAAACTTTCCGATTAGTGTTGTGTGTTGTGTCATGCAATGGTATCAATGTATTAAAGCCTCCAACAACTCCGAAACACCAGGCTCAAATGACAAACATACGCTCAATCAAAGGTATCCTCTCCCCTTCTGCAGATAAGTCTTCTCCATATCCACATGGTCCGCCCAAGTAACTCCCACCCTTCCGACTTCCGGATCCCTCTGCACATCCCCAATCCGGATCTTGACGTGCTTCATCATCCTCGCGCGCTCGAACCCGCTCATCGTCGAGCCCTGCGGCGGCACAGGCACATTGGGGTTGTCCCGCGTAATGGAGGAGACGTATCCGAAGATGTCAGGCGCCAGCGTCTTCCGCCTCAGGTGGATGGCCACGCCCGCTGCGGCGAGTAGGATGCAGCAGGAAACGAGATCCATAACCATCCAGGGGATGCTGACGCGGTACTCCGGGGCGTACACTCCGCCTTTCATGATCGCTTTCGTGATATTGGCGTCCCACTCCGCTTGCGAAGGTCGGGTCAGGTTCGTTGTCGCGCCATAGATGACTGAGCTCGTCCAGTACGTGTTGATGACCTGCGTGAGGCGCTCGAAAAGGTGGTAGTTGTCCACCTGGGTGATGTCAACGGCGGTGTTGGTGTAGGGCCGCGATGGGTCGTCCAGAAAGTGTTCCAACATCGAGGACGCATGATTGTCGGTGGATGCGCCGCCGACGGGGCTAAGGTTTTCCAGGAATGAGCTGAGGAGACGCTCATCATCAAAGGGCGTACTGAAGGAGGAGAAGCTCCTCGTGTCTTCCGGATCCCTCTGAATGATCGGCTTGTGTCTTGTTACAGCGCAGACGGCGCTATCATCACATTTGACCTTAATAACTACCATAGACATGCTGACACCACAAGTCGTTCGCAACACGTTTCGACAGGAGCCCTACATCAAAACATTGTCAGAGCAGAGGCCGTTACTGAGGTGGACAGTCCAGAGAGAAGGCAAGCTCGAAAACAAGTGAGATTGGTCGTATCTTGATAAAGAGGACCTCTCAGAACAAACTGTACGATCAAAATCTGGAGATGCCGTGACTATCTACATGAGAAATTGGGGAACGCCTTCGACAGTGGCGGAGAAGTCAACCCTTTTTGTGTCCTATGAGCCATTGCTCACCTCGACAAAAATCTCAGAAACGAAAACGGTTCCTTTGCAGAACTTGCAAAGGCGAGTTGCATTGAGAAGTGTTTTCGCCAGCTCTTCTATGCTGAAGACAGCCCGGATAACTTCTCCAGCTTTTCTGGGACCTTGGTTCAATTAGTTGTAAAGGCTGTGGAGAACCAGATCAATTTGCAGACATATCCAAACCCGCATGAATTCAAAACGGTTGGAGCGGACCCTGATCAGTGAGGGGGTTAAATCGACCGATGATTAGATTCATAATTCTGGTGTGCTGTTGAGACAGCAGTCTGAACGAATTGAAAGCCTGTACAGACGGAGATGCGTTTATCGTGCACCTATGCCTCTTGTTTCTTCTTCTCTGTTCATCCTTCCGCATTCTCTCACCCGCGGAAGGAACGATGTATGCAATTCCAATCCATTCCCTGTGCATGAGGCTCGAACAACAGCCTGCAATGCCAACCCAACGCCGACCCGCTTGACGTGTCACCAACGAGAAGAATGTCTGTACTAGAAAACCACGCCTGAGAAAATCTCCTTTAAGGTAGACCCTGGTTGGTCCGTCACGTGAAGGCACAGAAGATAGAGGAGAAAGGCACAGTTGCCCAAAGAACAATATAAACACACGATGTTTGTCTTTCCTTCCCCACTCAGTAATTGTCGCCCCTGTACGCATCCCGGCTGACCTGGGCAGCCATGATGTGCATCCAAACGAGGAGCACAGCGCCGACGATCCAGAAGCTGAACGCGGCGTACCAGCAGTTACCTGTAGCAGCGGGTTAGCGGAACCGTCGTCCTCTGCATTTGTCTCAAACCTCCGGCCCCTTTCGAGCCAGCAAGCCATCAAGAAGCATGCGACAGAACTGCCAGACTCACAAATATTGTTCTGCTGCAGCCAAGCCAACGTCTCAATACTCACGCCAAACGCCTGATTGTTATTAACATATCGCTGACAATTGCCGCTCACATTGGCGGAGCCGAACAACTGTATGGCCGTCTCGATGGCACCGGTGATGTACAGCACCAGCAGGATGAACGAGAACAGTAACATGATGCTAGGTAGCAGTTTGATCTGGGCGGCCAGGATCACCTCGATGATGACGGCGATGATGGTCAGGGCGCCGACGGTGACGCCGTAGGGGAAGATCCTGTGGAAGAGGAGGGGCATGGTCAGCTGGGTTCTCTAGCTGGTGTATGGTGGCTTCTGTATTGTCTCCCTCCGCCTTTACATGTTGCAGGATGTTAAAGACGACTGTGGGTAAACTAGGACCTACCATGGCGTCCCTATACGCATACGGTTCTGTATCTCCATAAACTCGGCAAAGACGCCTAATATCGTACCGGCCGAAGCGAGGATAAGGATGTTCCAGAGGTTGAGCTGCTGCTCGGGCCAGAAGTGCCTCTGGCGCACCACGACGGCGTTGTCGATGACTGTGCGTGCCATATGTAAGGATGTGGGGTAGAGGAGGTGTGGATGAAGGCGAAATGGGAGAGCGGTGCAGAAGGTGCTTCTGCGACGTAACGTCCGGTAGGAGCGGCGATGGTGAGGAGATCCACAATGTAATGATGTCGTATGTAGTTTGTGAGGACGACAGCAAATCCTCTGCTCTGCCTCCCGCTGCGGTGTCCCGCCTTCAGGTGTCTCTGCAATTATGACCTGCACCTCTGCGCCCAACGCTGTCTATCCCCGCTCTTGTATATGCTTTGCTCACTGAGCAGCCACTGCAGCCGTGCTTGCTATGTCGATTGCTTCGCACCCAATGGACCAAACTTGTTTGCGCGCCTTGCTGTGTGTATGCGGTGCAACGCTTCAATCCGCGCGTGCCACGATTGTCTGCTTGTAAGGATGCGATGCGATGCGATGCGATGCGGGCGCAAGCGAGTGGTGAGAGACGATGCGCGATGGGATCACGGCTGAGCTGTGAGATGTGGCAGATGCGGGATGGGTGAGTGCGAGGGCGTGCGACAGTGTAGGAGAGAAGGATGGGGCGCGTTGCGGGCGGTTTTACTGGTGATTATGCTGGGCCTGACGCAATCGCATCGCGCGTGGGATAGACCCGTTTCGTGTGGCTGGTGTGACAAAGTGCGATGGCTGGGCGTCCGAGCGCACCTCCGTGACGGCATAAATTTCGATAGAACAAGGACATTTCGCTCTCACTGCGACTACTTTTTGGGACAGGTTTTCTTCTAGAAATTTTAATTCAGACATGGATGATTTTGGTCATCCGTTGCGAGTACCAAGGTCGGCAAGAGCTCTAAGGCCAGACGTTGAGCTTCAAACAGATCAAGTCAAGAGACTGCTCACGTTTAAGCGTAGACATTCACAACGTGCGGACTTGCAAAACTCAGCGTAGCAAGTATCCATCACTGCTAGGCTACTGTCTACGCAACGCCCAAGGATGCGATCTCACCCTGCTCATCTCGCCTCTGCGTCCCGACGAGATAGGAGGCTTTCCAACGCATTTTGACCGCAGTTCCTTTACCCCTCTCCACACCATGTAATCGTATAGTTTGGGTGATACCTCCCTTCTGGAGCGGCGCGAGACTACGGCCGGACTGGGGTTCTAATTTCAGAGAATAGCCCTGGTATGAGAGTCAGTACAATGCTTTCGTGGGGTTCAGTGCGTGAGTGATGACATGCCTTGGTGACGGCGACCTGAAGCGTGAGCTCTGCTATCGGTTGAGGAGTGTTGTTTGATATAGATGAATTAATAAGGATTACATCGTCCCCTTGTCTGGAAACGTGAAACTGGACGTGGACGCTGGAGTTCGTCACCGTCAGCGCATGTGGCTGATCTGGCAGCGCCGAGGCGAAGGTCCACTCGTCGTCTGCTGTTGTGCTGTTGTTCAGTTGGCTGGCTGTGGAGGAGGGTTGTGTTGAAGGTTGTGCTAGGTCGAGGAGTCCTGCAGAGGGTGACGCAGGCGGTTTTATGGATTGCTGGAACTGGAAAGGCGAGCCTTGTCTTGGGGTCTGTGAGCTGAGTGCAGCGAACGGGTCAGCTGGTCGGTGTGTTTGTTGCGGAGGCTGTGATGAGATTGCTGGAGAAGCAATGCGAGCTTGTGAGATGGGCTGTGTGCTTGCGAGTGAGCCGAAAGGATCGTAGTTCGGTTTTGCAGCTGACGGTTGTTGTGTTAGTGGCATTTGAGGTATGCTCGATACCAATGGGTTCGAGGCGGGCTGCCCTCCCATGTCTAGTAACCCCGATGACCCAGCTACATCTCAAAATCAGCAATGTTCGAGAGGTGTTGTGAATGAACTCACCGAGGCCATTGGTTGAGCCTAGAGAGATGCCACCGCCTTGGCCATAGGTGCTGTCACCTATCGACAAGCCAAGGAGATCGTCCTCCAGTGCATTACCCTTGGGTGCGCTGGCGGCTGGGGCCGACGTGCTAGCACCAACAGCACCCGACATGCTCGGCTCCTCAGGGCCTCCGAGATCGATTAACGACAGCTCGTTGTCAGGTCCTCTCGAAACGCCAGCGCCACTAGTGCCCAGTGTACCTTGTGGTATCTTCGAAGCACCTTCTATGTCTCCCTTCTTGATGAGTTTGTACCTCTCAAGTGTTCGGTGTATGCTGTCGTTGATCTCAAACAGCTTCGCCACGGCCTCATGGTCATCCGACTCCTCCTCGCACATCTTTTGGATCTTTGGCTGTGCACTTGCCAGTGCGTTGGCTAGTTCCTGTTTGGACTCAGTTTCATAATCATTAGAGTGAGGCTTTGTTCGCAGGAGCTACCTCGAAGACATCGCCCTCTTTGATCTGATCCCCTGCCTTATGTTTCTGCAGCATCTCCTCCAATAGTCTGGCCTTCTGCTGGATCTTCCCTACCTCTTCAGCGGCTTTGGCGCGGTAGTCCGTTTTGTGCCTTGTGTCGTATCCTGCCATCACCTTCATGAGCCTGTTGGCCTCCTGCAAGTCGTGTGGCGTGCCCCTTCGGATGAGCTCCTGCAGCTTCGCGGACTGAGCGGCCCGCTCTTCTGCTTCCATTTCCTCTGCCGATCTCAAGTTCTGACTCCAGTCAGTACGGACGCTGCTGACATGCCTAGAAATTGTCTGCTTACGTCGCTTGGGTTCAGGACAGCCGCATCCTCCCGCTTAACTGCCGGAAAAGTATAGCCCTTGTAGCTCAGCAACCGGTGCATGTCCCGAATGTATCCCAAGTCCTCTTTGTACCGCGAAGTCTGACATATCGTCTGCCGCCACTCTTCGATCAACTCGAGGATCTTCAGCTGAACTCGCGTTTCGCGGACAGGTGGCCTTTCTGGAAACCTCCGTACGAGCTCGTTCAGGAATTCTTTCGTGCTTATTTGTAGATGGAATGGGTAGCCGCAATTCTTGACGCATATATCAAGAAGCTAAGCCAGTATCAGCGCCCATCCTGACATGCCATCGGTAGAATCATACGTTGAGCGCTAACAGAGAGACATTTGCATTGCGGTGGTTGATGTAATTGACGATCGCGACTGCTGCCTCTCGTGGGCTTCTAGGTATCAGTATCACCGGTAGACACGCCAGGTATGGTGCGTGGGCTTACGCATTGCCCTTCTTCGCATTGATCAGGTCCGCAATCTCGAGGTTTAGGGCCAGGTTGGGTTCGAAGTTTTGCGGGTCACATGCTTGCACTAGACACTACGTTCAGTGACGGTCATGTACTATGAGCATCCTCTAAACGTACTAATATACCGCTGCAAAGGAGTCGTTGCTGGCTCGCCGAGACCGCCGAAGCGGTCCCTGGCTGCCATGCGCGCTGATGCTGCTTCCAGGGTGGGCGGGTTGGTTGAGATGGGCGCCTCGAGCGCAATTAAAAAACAATCAGATGGGTATCTCAAGCTCAAAGAAAGTGTGCAGATGCGGAGATGGAGCAGCGAGTAGAAGCGTGCCTGCGGTGAATCTGCCTGACTGGCGCTGCTGTTCACAACGCGTAGTGGGGGCCTTGAGGCTGACTCGTGCATGCCTCTCACTCTGACGTCTGCGGGCTGGATGTTCTACGATTCCCCCTCACCGTTGGAGGCAACTCACTTCGTCTACACAGCGAAACTCAAGAAATCATAGAACTCACAGAACCCTCACAGCCCTTCTAGAAACGTTCAATCTCAGTATGGTCCGACACAAGAAAGACAACTTCTCATCTCGCGGCAAGAAGTACTCGAATGCGCCACGCCCTCGAGGACCACCTCGCGATGACGAAGAGGGACAAGAAGACGGAGAGCGTCGCGCTCGCCCGTCATTCAAGGCAGCAGCCTGGGACATGGGACACTGCGATATGAAACGGTGCTCAGGCAAAAGGCTGATGAGGTTGGGGATGATGCGGGAGCTTCACATCGGACAGAAGTTCGCTGGAGTGGTCATTTCGTAAGTCTACGAAAGCACATGCTGCAATGGTCAGAAAGATTAACGTACACTCAGGCCAAAGGGGAAGAAAGTTCTCTCCGCAGCGGACAAGGAGCTACTCGAGCAGTACGGCGCGGCAGTTATCGAGTGCTCCTGGAAGAGGGTGGACGAGGTACCATTCTCAAGGATTGGTGGAAAGTGCGAGCGGTTACGTGAGTCTTGTTCATCTAGTTGCACAACGAAGCTGACATCAAGCACAGTGCCGTACTTAATCGCTGCCAACCCTACAAACTACGGAAGACCATGGCGTCTGAATTGCGTGGAGGCGCTCGCCGCTTGCTTCTCTATTTGCGGACACCATGAATGGGCGGAGGAGATTTTGTCGACCTTCTCCTACGGCCAAGCATTCCTGGACATCAACGCGGCTCTCCTCAAGCGGTATGCTGCTTGCACAAGCGAGGAGGAGATCAAAAAGGCGGAGGAAACATGGTTGGCTAAGCTCGAGAGGGAGCATGCTGAGAGCAGAGCGGACCGGGATGCGAACACTGCAGGCGATGCCTGGCGAGAAGGCAACTTGAATAGACGACCGATAGATGAGTCGGACGAGGAGGGCGAGGATGAGGAGAAGGCAGGACAGGACGAGGAGGATGAGGATGCAGAGGATAGGGATCCCTACGAGCTGCCGGAGGAGTCTGACGATGAGGAAGAGATGGCAGAGCTGCGAAGGCGAGTTCTGCTGTCGAAGCCTTTCGCAAATCCTACAGACGGCGATCAGAAGAAGGAGCCGGAGAGGATTGCTCGGACCGAGCCTCCGCCTTTACGAGAAGACTCGGATGCAGAATCAGGCTCTGATCTCGGGCTCAATGACGAGTTTGACCACATCATCTCTGCGACACCGATCACGGATAGAGCTGGCATAACAGCGAAGCAAAGATTGAAGGCGCAAGACAACATGAGCGCAACATTCTCGCGCTCAGTTGTCGATGCACCCAGTCGTTGGTAGCTCTGTTCATAGCAATCTGAATCACAAACGGATGCCCGCAATACTACCTGATGCACTAGCCTGCGACTGCCACGTGACGCTAATTTTGAGCCGCATCGTGGCTCAGCCCGAGGACACCCGTTGCATCCAGTTCCACGATTGACGCAAGCAGTATGAGAACTACCTGCACCGCTGTAAGTACTCAATCCTTCGCTCGCAAATGCACCGCTGGCAATGCCCTTGGCGGCTCCTGTCCGCAACTACGAGGAAGCATGTTTGCTTCGCGCACCTGCGGGCATTGCTCCACTGAGTGCAGCTGTGCCGCCGATGGCTCTTGACACATCATGAAATCGTATCTGTAGCTTTCACCGCTAATAACGTATCGTAACAGATTTCGAGCTGAACCCAGCGCCGTTACCGCGTATCATGCCTGCTATGCTCGATGACCCGACGGTGCCGGTGATATACAGGACGTCGGGGGAGCCTCCGTTTCCCACACCCTTCGCACCGTTGCCAGCAGACATAGTACCCCGCCAAGTTACCCTCAGAGATCGAGTGACAACAGCGACCCTGATACCCTTCTTCTCACCCGACCAAGTGCCGCTATCACTCCTCTCGTACCTGTGTGATCAGATCAACCGTG
>JAKLMF010000733.1:0-10529 GCA_022813555.1 Botryosphaeria agaves | reverse complement strand
CAGGTACAGATCGAAGCGTAACGCTAGGCCGATCATCATCCCTGGTAGGACAACATCACCTAGGCCAAGCATGGCATGAGATCTAGCGAAGGGGTCGGCTTCAGTTGGTGCGGGCCGTGGAAAGACAAGTTTGATGGGAATGTCGAGTGACTTTGCGACTGTCACCATCATCGGCCTATAACAAAGGTGGTTAGCCAAACAAAACTCCACTTTGCCTTATATGAAAGACTTATGGAAATACTTACGTATAGAACACAAAGTAGATGTCATACAAGAAGAGTGCAGCCAGAATGAGGCTTCCCGTGTCAAAGGTGGTTGGCGACATGATCTGGAGCGCACCATATGCAAAGCCAAAACCAATGAGATTAGTCAACCACCACGGCTTGTCCACAAGATTGAAGTAGAGCACTGCTGCCAGGCCGAGCGTGGATCCAAGGGCGCCGTAAATACCGAACGGTACCTTGAGGGCAAAAAGTCGGTAGAGGTAGGCTTTGATTATGAACTTCTGTTTCGGTAGACCACGAACCATCCAGAGTAGATTTGAAATTGGGCGTGGCAGTGGTAGCTTAGACAGAGCTCCTGGTAACGGCGTCACTCGCGTCCCTTTGCCGGCACCGTCGTTGGACAGCGGCACAGCTTTCCTCCCCTGGCCGTCAACCTGATACACAACCCCTCCGCTGAGGTATCTCCTCGGGAAGAAGAACGCATGCATCAGTTTCATCGCGTCGGCGATTAGCTTCGACACCGAGAAGACCCCAAAGATAGCAAAGTACCAATTCAGGATCATATTTAGCAGTGCCGGATCCTGCAGCCATTTGATGAGGAAGTACAGGCCGGCCAGCGTGCATCCAGCGAGCAGAGGAAACATTATGGCATCTGAGTGTGACAGACCCTCCATCTTGACCACCTCTTCATCAGCGATGTCATCATCGTCTTGTGAGCGCTTTCGCTGGCGCTTGTCGGGTTTGGCGGCGGAGGAGGGGCGTGAGAGTGAAGCGTGGGCACCAGCATAGATGGGGAAGAGGGCGGAGACGATCAGGTGAAGGTAGGTTGGAATGAGTGGTTGGAGTTGGGCGAATTCGTAGGCCACGCGGCCGAGGAGCTCAGCGAAGGGGCCGGGCTCGGACATTGTTGCAAACTTCTGAGGCTTGAACGAACATCAGGCATAGAGTGCTCCGGTGGTTTTGTGTTCTACAGAGGAGGGAGGGTGTTGCCAGTGTTGAAGCAAACGGCGACGTTGCACGAGCCAGAACGCGCATGCGAAGGTACGTTTCCGCGCAGTCACCTGATGCTAATCAAGTGTTGGAGTTCTGTCCACTATCGTACGCATCCAGGTAGGCGACTTCTATTGCGATGGAAGCAAATATCCAGCTCTGCTCACGACCAATTAGACTACCATCATAACTCGTAACAGGGTATCCAAGCTGTAAATCGAAATCAACGCAAATCATGCTTCCCAACTCGTAGACAAATCATGATCGCAACGCCCAAATCGCCAGTACAGCCGTATCATGTCCATTCGCCGTACTTCATGCTCATTCTCTGCCGGTCCATAATTCAATACCATGTAAGGTTACATCACGACGCAATCGGCTTCGTGCTGCTTCTGGTTCGTGCGCGACAGCCTCTCCCTGTTCTTTTGCACCTTCACGCCGCCCTTCCTAAGCTCCTCGAGCCGCTCTTGCGCTTTCGGGAACTTGTACGCTGTTTCGTGCCCAGATATCAGTTTCCATTCCTGTGTGTCCTCAAGGTGTCCAGGAAGAACAAGACAACAGAAACAGGAACAACAAAACTCACCGGCAGCCCGTCCATACCATCTCTTAGCCTCTTCCAAGCCGCGAGGACACCCAATTCCCACCTCAGTGAAATATCCCATCGCGAATAGTGCCTTCGGCAGCGGCGGATCCGCACTAGCCGCCTTGCGAGCCCACAAATACGCCTCCGTATCACTCTGCTCCAGGATACCCTGGCTCCCCGTCAGGTACCAGCCTGACAGCGCCAACTCGGCCTGATGCTCGCCTTGCGCCGCCGCGCGGCTGTACCAGGAGATACTCTTCCTCGCGTCAATCGGGCAGCCGAGCATTCCGTACTCAAACGCTTGGCCTAGCCGAAACTGGCTGAAGCGGTACCCGAAGCGAGCGGCCTGCTCGAAGAGCCGGAGCGCCTCGCCTTCATCCCTGTTCAGCCGTCCGTTCCCGCCGACTGGCGCGCCCTCGTACAGCAGGCCTAGCTCGTGCAGTGCATGCGGGTTCTCGGCGTCTGCGCGCTCAGCTGCACGCTTCAGCCAGATGACCGCCTCGCCCTCATTTCGCTGCTGGCCCAGCAAGCCCTTGAGCAGGATCATGCCCATTTTGTACATAGCAGCTACGTCCCCTAATGCTGCGGCCCGCTTGTACCATTGCACCGCTTTGAGCGGGTCTTTGCGTGTGCCACCGCCCGCATCGGCGCCTATTTCGCAGCAGACCGCCGTACGGTAAGCCGAGGCTGGGTGTCCTAACTTCGCAGCCGATTGGTAGAGCGTGAAAGCTTCCTTCGTGTCTGGGGCAAGGCCGAGCAACCCTTGCCCGTAACAATCGGCCAGGTAGAACATCGCAGGAGCGTAAGAATGAGAGATGAGCTTCTTGATCTGCTTGTGAGCTTCAAAGATGTACTTCTCGCGGTTCTTCGCTAGCGTCTTAGGAGAAGCCCGGCCAGAATCTGCTGAGAGGACGCTGGCGGCTTCGATGAGTTTCTTAGCAAAACGAAATTGCGTCTTGTAGTCCTGCGAGTTAGACTTTACGGCTTGGCGGAGCTGGTTCAGTTCTGCATGTGTGACAGGAGCCGAAAGGCGCTTCTCGGATGACATCCGTGGTTCGACGGCTGATGGTCCCGCGACGTTGGTTTGGCCAGGCGATGGGCCTGTGTTGTTGTATTGTCTGACTGGAGGAGGCTTAGCGGGCGGTGGTGGTGACGTATCCTCGATTAATCCGGGGCGAACAGGCACTGGATGGTGAGGAAGTGCATCAGGATTACTGCGTCGACCTGGAGGCGGATTAGTTCTCTCAATGACTTGTACCGGCGGATTCTGTGCAACAGCGTTTTGCGGTGGTAGTGGCTGCGTTTGTATTACAGATGCGATCGCAGTCCCTGCACCCGGTCCTGGATCAGAGCGTGCAGTCTGTGTGGTCAGACCTCGATACATTGGTGGAACCCCCGGTCTATGGAATTGACGGTTAACGGGGGGTTGTCCAGACGGCTGCATTGACGGCTGAGGTCCGTAAGGCTGCGTAGCGTGCGCCTGTCTATCCATGTTCACAACAGCAGGTGGAGACGTACGCGATGGCTTCTGCCCGTAGGCGACCCTAGGTGGCATGGGTGTACTGGTAGTTCTGACCACTTCTGTCATGTGATCTGGAACATCACCTGGCATCTCGAAGATGAAACCGTTATCGTTTACTTGATGGCCTTGCTGCTGCATGCCGAAATCAGGCTGGAACTGGCCGCTTTGAATCGGACGGTGATAGTCGAAGCTCTGCTTTGGTGCGTAGTCGTATTCTTGATTTTTGGGGTCTTGTAGTGTTGTTGGTACAGGAGGTAACGCAGAAGTTGGCGCGGGTGGTAGGTGCTGGTCCATCGTATATCCTCGTCGGTAGTCGGGACGTTGGGCCGGCTGCGCATCGAAGTTTGGCATCTCCTCTTCAAATCCGTCCTGTCTATCATTCGTCACACTGTTAACACCATTCCACTGCTCGTGGTTCTCGTAGTAGTTGTCGTAGAAATCACCTAAGCTCTCATGCCTCGACCGCGCCTGCTGTTCCGGTACAGACGCATATTGCTGTGTTGGCCCGTCAAGCTGGCGGTGGTGCTGTATTGGAGGACCATTGGGATGTGGTCGCGTACTAGTACTAGTTGAGGGACGCGGTGGAATGTAGACTGGTGAGGTAGGACCGTAATATCCCGCCGTCGGCCCTGGTTCCTGCCATTGTTCGTCACCTTGGTAAGGGGCTTGTCCGTTCATGTTGTGTGCACCACTCCTAGGCATAGGCCCGGCACGCTCTGAAGCGCTGTGAGGGCCGGTTTGCGTTGGAGCGGAACCAGCTGTCCGTATCTGGAGGGGCATCCTTGCTGGATGCGCTTGACCATTCGGTGGCGGTGCACGCGAGTGTCCCAAGGAAGCTTGCGGAAGAGGTTGGGCCGGGCTTGGTGCACGCCACAGGTGGTGCGCGCCCTCATCAGCAGGCCTCTGGACGTCACCAAGCCCTTGGGTCATCGCTCGCTGTCCCAGAGCTGGCCTCTGGACGGGGCCATGACCGTTCTCCTCACTGTATGATCTTATGGGCGCTTCATGAGGACGCAGGCTCTCCTTACTCCTTCCACTTGCAGCAGTCGCAGGTCTCGACCGCTCGTCACTCGACCTGTCTCCGTTTGCGCGTGTACCAGCCTTCGTACCCTCCGACTTGCTATCAGGTTTGGATTTGCCCTTCTTCGTTGGAAAGACAGGGAAAGGGTTGTCGAAACTGAGTGCAACAGGCGAGCTTGGTTCTATCAAAGGCTGCCGGGCTGGAGGAGGCCGTCAGTCAGGTCATGGCAGCGAAGCATACCGTGCAGTCTTACCTTGCTTTGTCAGAGGCGGCGTGGTCGCTCGCACGACTGGCGGCTTCTGTTTATTGCTCTTTTCGTGTCCTCCCCCATGTCGTGGATCATGAGGCTGCTCCTGAACGCGCCCGCCGCCGTCTAGGGGGTAGGCTTGAACAGATGCCCCATTACTACCGGCGGTTGCTGCGATGGGCCAATTTGGCTGGTGATTCCTCCCGTTTGGCTGCTGATGCATTCCGCCATGACCAGGCTCACGCTGGTCTCTTGGCTTTCGTGGTCCCCCAAGCTCTCTGTCGTATCCCGCTTGAGGTGCGTGCCCATGACCGTGCCCATTGAATCTTTGGTCTCTGGGCTGGGCGGATTGTTGCTGCGGCGGCCACGGCGGTTGGGCAGCCACATTTGTGTGGTTGTTGTAGTTGTTGTAGCCATTGTACTCGTTCTGTGTACTATACCCGTGTCTGTCTGCATCCTGCTGATAGGTCCCGTATAGAGCCTGATGGTTCTGGGCATGTCTTGGTGGCCCTTGCGGGGCTTGGTTGTAGTAAGGCCGTGGGGGCGGCTGGTATGCTGAGTACTGATCGTAGGCCATTGTCTTCACGTTCACTGGAGCACCAACAAAGATGCTGGAAAGTGAAGCTCGCTCTTGAGTTCCGGTATAGCTGTCGGAGCCATCTACCTCTGGAACACGTCAAGGAGCCGCTCGGAGATAAGGGCTGCTTGAGAGGCCTTCGAAACAGAACTGACGCCTGGTTTGAACAGTGTTGATGGGCTGGCAGATAGACTACCAGAGTGTTGGACTACAAGACTGACTTCTCCTGATGGAAGAAAGAGCGAGTGTCAGGGTTCGAAGTACGGGTGTCCTGCACCAGGTCGCGACGGGTTGCAAATCGCGAAGACAACAGGAAGCCAAAGGCTAGTGGTTGATTAGATGCGATGACGTTCAGGGATTCTCGGATTGTAATTATGCGCAACAACGCACTGTAGCCAGTCTGGGGCGTCGCGCGGGAGATTAATTACTGGGTAGCGATTGACTCGAGGACGTAATCATTGTCAGGTGAGTACCAAACGGCCAGCATTTGGGGTCTGAGAGGCGCAGAGCCAGCGTGTGTTGCTTCGAGAAGCGCGCCAGAAAGAGCGCTGTTTCAATCAGGGTTGGAGGAGTCTCTCTCCAAGAGAGACCCAATCATGAACTGTCGCAGGGCTGTGTGGCTTGTCTGGGAGGATCAGTCCGCACAGCCACTGCACAGCCACTGACCTGAAGCTCCATCGCGTCCATGATCACCACACTTGGGGAAGGCAGGATACCCATCACCAACACCCTGCTAAATATTGAAAGGCCGTCAGCGAAAACAAGATATCAGACACGAGCACGAATCAAGTATTACGAACGATCCGACTGCGCCCACCGCCTCTTCGTGACTGCAACATACCAATAACGCCACCATGCATGCCAGAACCTGGATCAAGATGGCAGCTGCGTGAGTTTCGCAACCTGAGTTGTCCCACGAACGCGTGTTGATGCGGCCGTTAGGGGTGTTATCTGCTGCGCAGGCGGTCCTGCACTGATCTACTATGTCACGCCTACAGAGGAGGAACTGTTCAAAGTAGGTACATCTTTTTTTTACTTGTCATAAAGTCAAAATGTTTATTGTTTTATACATCATCCCACCCAAACCACGTTATTTTGAATTGCACAGACATCAGCCTGAGGTTCCAAGTGTGTTTTCGGCCTTATGCAAACCACCAATTCTCAGATCTCCAATCCACCCATGACGGGCGCTGACATGACACAGCGCTACAACCCCGAGCTACAGAAACGTTCTTTACAGAACCGTGTCGAGCGTCAACAAGATTTCGACAACTTCGTCAACAAGCTAAAAGAGTACTCAAAGTCAGACAAGCCAAGTATGTGCTCTCCTTCCGGCCTCTCCCGCTCCAATGGACATCAACTCCAAGTTTCACGACTGTCTTCACTCTCCATTCCTCGTTTTGGCCTCACTCAGACAGCCTCTTCATCTGTCATTTACCTCTCTCCCAGTCACACCCGCATCCGCACCCCCCATCCCCCTTCCCTCCCACTAACGTCTCCTCATAGTCTGGGAAGCTGCCGCCGAAGCCGAAGCCCGCGACCGGGCCGCCGCCGCCGCCCGCGTGAAAGAGGAGCAGCGCGCCAGGGAAGCAGATATCGAGCGGCTGCGCCGGGAGATACGGAACCATTCCAGTTCTTAGTCGGTAACTTACCCTCAATCTCCCTGGGCAAGGTGCTTCGCTTTTCTCGCAGAGAATGTGGGGAGGGGAAGGGCGGTGTTTTTGGGTGCGTTGTATATTATGGGTTATTACCTCTCTCTGACACATTCTTCCATGCGATCCAAATTTATTGCGGACATTTATTACTCTCTACGTAGATAGGCGTATGATGTCAGGCAAGGAATCTCGAAGCAAGAGAACTCCATCTCCGTTAACTGCGGACGACCAGGATACTAGTGTTTAAACTACAGCCCATGATCTGGGATTTCTAGCTGGTTTTCAGATGAGTACATAAGGTATTGAGATAGCTCCATGTTCGGAGAAGGATGCAAGAGCTAGTGTTGGGTTGAGATGTCCCTGCATAACCCAGAACAAACCAACAGTTCGGCTTCACAACCGCAGGCCACATCTCTAAGTTCGCACCATAGTCAAGTTTTTATTTGATACAGACTCTACAGGACTTTCTAGCCGTACGCTGTCTACAGAATCAGTGTGGTCACGAGCATACTCTAAGGTTACTATTGAGGAAATCGAATCTCACTATTTGGACCTAAGATCACGATGCACGCTCCAGCTGGAGTAGCCGACACCTGCCACCGTCAACGAACGCATGCATACCGGCGAGTATGCCCAGTATCAGGGAAGGTCCAGGTGTTCTGCCTCCACGTGTATCTGGCAACGTACTTCGAGAGCGCATAATCGGCGACAAACGTAACGGGGTGAAAGCAATTACTTTTCGATACTGACTACGGAGAAACTCCTCCTCCAATCTGTCGTCATAACAATAGTCAAGAAAGACGAAACCAAACATTACGTGCCTCTGCCCACCAGAGCACCGAATCGGTAACCCGACAAAGCATATATATAGAACGCATATGCTCGATAAGCTTCCCAAGAACGCCGGCCGTGCCCTTTCTATATCCCATGCCGATGTCATGATGCACAGCGTTCTTCCCTCTAGAAAGCCCCAAACTCCGACTTCTATTCTACTTCTACGTCTCATCATCCGTATCCGGCGGATGCGGTGTCCCCTACAATACGTTAGCTACCATTTCATAGAATCAATGTTTAGTGAGAAAAATACGTGCCTTCGGACTATTCAACCACTCAATATGCCTCAACCTCCTCCTCACCTCCCGATCCTTGAGTTGCTGCCTCGTCAACTTTTTCTTCTTCTTGGCCCTAAACTTCATGTCCCCTCCTTCCACATCACTATTCGCGGCACTCGCGCCCGGCGATGCCGCCGCACTGCTCACATTGCTACTCGCCACACTGCTGCCGGGCCTACTGCCGTCCTCGAAGCGATCTAGAGCAACGGCTAGATGACCTTTGTGCATGACTCGCCCGTCCGCGACGTGCCACTGCTCCGGACATAAGGCGCCGACGAACTCTTCATTATGACTGATCATCACCACTCCGCCCTTGAAATCCCTGATCGCGACCGCCAACCCTCCAAGACTGTCTCTATCTAAAAAGTTCGTCGGTTCGTCCAGTACCAGCAGATGCGGCATCCCCCACATGGCGCCCGCCAGCACGACTTTCACCTTTTGGCCGCCGGACAGGCCGCCGATCTCGTTGTGGTTGGCGATTTCCGGGTCGAGGCCGATGTCCTCGAAGTGTTTTGATATGATCTTGGGCTCGAGCTGGCGGTAACCGAGCCCTTCGCGCGCGGCTTCGTGATCGTCAAACTCTTGAATGAGCTTCTGGAAACCGAGCTCGAGCAGGGTTTCGCGGGAGACCATGGTGTTGTACTTGGGAAGGAGGCCGACCCATTTCCTGTTTGGCGTTTGGTTAGTTGTTGCGATGGTTGCGTGTGGGGGGTTGGAAATACTGACACTTCGTATTGGAAGGATTTTTTGTACTTTTGGCGACCGATGAGGGCCTCGATCTTCTTCGCGCCCTTGCCATCACCGATATCGACCATCTTCTCCATCTGCTTCTTGTCCTCCTCCGTGAGCACACGGGACTGTTTCATCAGCACCTCCCGATCGTCGCCGTTCGCGTAACGCCATTGGAGGTACTGGTTCGGTGTCTTCTCCATGTGCATCTCAACATGCTCCAGAGCGTGCTGCTTGATGTAACCGATACGAAGGTTGGGATGCTTTTCCACCTTGCCTTCTTGCGGTATCAGCTCGCCAGTGAGAATTTTGATGAGCGTAGATTTACCGGCACCGTTGGCACCAATGATGGCCACACGAGAGGACAGCGAGAGGTTGCAGCTTACGTCGTGCAGACTGGGCTTCGGAGCACCTGGGTACGTGTAGGTGCAGTTGGTCATGCGAAGAATAGAGCGCGTATTGGATTTAACGCCTGTCAGTATGCCCGGCGGTGGGAACTTGAACTGAGCAACCGATGCCGAGAGCGTATAGTAGCTTTTCGCCTCCGGTTTAACCTTCACGAAGGCTGCTAGGTTGCCCTTGTAGCAGACGAGCTTCTTGCCCTCGTAATGGTAAATGTCGGTGCAGACCTCATCCAAGAAACCAGAGTCATGACTGACAATCAGCGATGTGATCTCAGTATGCTTCTTGAGGTATTCTTGCAGCCACTTGACGTTGGCAACATCCAGGTGGTTGGTCGGTTCGTCAAGTAGCAGGACGTCGGCACGCATCAACATCGCTCGAGCAAGCGCAAGCTTCATCTTCCAACCACCAGAGAGTGAGCCCACCTTTTGCGACTGCCGGCCGTTCGGCCCAGATGTGAAGCCGACCTCCTCGAGGACTGCAGAGATGCGCTCCTGGCCCTCTGAAGCGAGTTTCGGGTCCTTGGACACGTACTCGAGGATGCTCAAGTCAGCGTCCTCGCCTTGGTTGTGCTCGACGAAACACGTCCTGACCTCGTCTTGGGGCGGGAATCCCTCCAACTTGCCATCCGCAATGCTTCGCATGAGAGTTGACTTTCCGGCACCGTTGCGTCCGCAAAGACCATAGCGATGCCCTCTCAGTAGCCGCAGGTTGGTGTGGGAGAGCAGAAGCATGCCGCCATAACCGAGAGAGAAAGTGGCATTCACAATCTCGACCTCGCCGTCGTCTTCCTTGATTGGCTCACCAAACTTACGGTTGTCCTCTTCTACGTAAAATTCGTGGACTGCTTCTGCCACTGCTGCTGAGCTGTCGCTCCCAACAAGAGGCTGGAGATACGATGCGATGTTCGATGTGATGCGATCAAGCTCCCGCTGATTTACGTCCTCAGCAACCATCTCCGAGATATAGTGTAGAGCAAGAGGCAGAATAGCCTGGTCTTCAGGGCCATTGATGGAACCGCTATGCATGTTCAACTGCTTCGTTAGAACCTGCTTGACGTCCTCTGGGCTTGTTCGTGCTATGGCATTGTTCGTAGCGTCGCCGTCCTGCTCACCCATAGCCTTGTTGATGACATCCAAAGCTCCCGAAGCTATCTCTCGAACCTCTGGCAGGGAAGCGCGGTCTTTGACAGATTTGACACCGGGCTTCAGCTTTGGCAAGAAAGCTCTTGCCTCGATGGGGTCGTGGACGAGCTTGGTCAAGTTCTGCACGACAACCACAGTCTGACGGAGAACTTCCTGAGAAGTAGTCGGAGTGTTCAAAGACCGCTCGAGGAGCGGAGTGAGAAGAGCGAGTACGGGTGATGTGACAATGGCGACAAAGGTAGTCTGCGAGAGGGCGTGGATCGCTTTCTGCAGGCTCTCAGTGGAGGGGTTCTCCATCGATTTGATCAACAGAGGTATCCGG
>JAKLMF010000732.1:0-10537 GCA_022813555.1 Botryosphaeria agaves | reverse complement strand
CCGCTTAGCTCCCGCACTCACGCTTTACCCTTTATTGGTCCGATTCTGCCAAAGTCGAAGGCCTCCTCTAGGATAGGAGGGGAGAAGGCGAGGGGTAGGAGGGTTAGAGGGGAGGGTTTCCCTTTTCTTAAGTGCCTAGGCTGCTCACTCTTAGTACTTTCTATACCTATCCCTCGCCACATCTGCGCCGCTTATAGACACCTAAGGGTTACCTTAAGTCGGCCACGTTAGTTCTACCTACCTACGCTATCCCTAGCACCATGCTTGCCACTCCCGCCCTATTTAGCGCACCTGATAACGTGTGGCATAAAAGCGCTAATAGCACCACTATAGCCGGCTCTTAGCCTTCCACCCCCACCCCCTATCGCCTAGTTACAGCGCTAGCACCTCCTACCGCACTAGGGCTGTCTTCTCGCCCAGCTCCACCTCGAACTAGGCCTAGCGGATCAGCCACTCCAGCGATATCCGCACGCAGTCGTCGCCTAGGTTCGAGCCGCTACTAATATAGACCTTATTAATCTTAACCGCGTTCGCCGGCTTCGCCTCACGGCTCTGCTTCTACATCCTCTTCACCATCACCACGTTCCTGCACGAGCCGATGCGCCGCTTACTAGCCGACCCTACTCCCACCCCTTCCCTACCAGTATCGCCACCATCGTCATCGTCGTCGTCGTTATCGTCGTTGTCGTCGTCGTCGTCGTCGTCGTCCTTGTTATGGTCGGGGTCATACATGGTGAGCTGCCTGGTAAGCCGCCGTCGTTAGCCATTTCCTACGTGGGTGGGGAGTAAGGGCCCTCTTAGGTATAGAGGGCGGGAGTCCCACGCCCTACTTACCATGCGCTCCCGAAGGTGGACGGCCACGTAGTGCCACCTCGAGTACCTACCGCCGCTCGTGAACCACGAGCGCTCCGCCGTGGCTAGCTAGGCCTACTTCTGCGCGGGGGTGAGCGCCGGGTCGCTATGGATACGCTTAGCCTCCGCTATGTGGGGGAAGGCGAGGTTATCGGTCGAGTAGATAAGGGCGAAGGTGCCGGACTACCTCGCCTCCCTATACTAGTTAGAGAGGAGGAAGTTATTCGCCGCCTCGCGCTGCTTCTCGTCGGCCCTAACGTCTTGGAGTAGGCGGTTATAGTTATTAGCGGAGGCGAAGCTAACCGGCTTCGCGAGGATCTTCACCGCCGGCTGTCGCCCGGCTATAAGCTGGGCGAGGTCTAAGAGTACGCGGACCTACTCGCTAGTGTCCGTCCTACTTGTGATAGCGGCCGCCCTTTACTAGAGCTGGTTGAACTGTGCTACTATAGCCATGCTGGGCCCCCTTTTAGCGGTAGGTGGGCGGCGGGGAGTGGTGGAGATAGGGGGATAGGGCCGCTGATAGACGACGTGTAGGCGCGTGGGCGTGCTTTTAAGGGACGCCGCTAAGCCAGCGACGAGTGGAAGGGGGGAACGGGGAGGCTAGCGCTAGTGGAGGCTGTACCATATGGTAAGGGATAGATGGATAGAAGGGAGGGAAGAGGGAGTGATACTAACGACTAGTCCTTACCCTACCCTAACCCACGTAGGGCGGCATGATATACCACGCCCCCTACTACCGTGTGTTTACCAACTGCGCCAAACACGCTGGAAACACGTAGGGAAAACACACTAGTAAACACGGAGGGGAAACACACTAGGAAACACAGAGGGGAAACACACTAGGAAACACGTAGGGGAAACACAGTAGGAAACACGCGAGGGTCACATAGGAGGCGGAATAGCGCTAGCTAGGGGTGGACGTATTAACGTCGACCCCCCCTCCGCGTGGTAAGTGCCTTTCACCAGCCTACGTGGGTTTGCTCCCTTCCCTCGTAGGTGTGCTCACCCACGTTAATAGCTGACCCCCTAAACACCTACGTTGGGAGAGCCCTTAGGCGGGAGGAGTGGTAGGGGGTAGAGGAGGAGGAGGAGGAGAAGGAGGAGGAGGAGAAGGAGGAGGGAAGAGAGGGGAGTTAAGATATAGAAAGGAAGGGGGGGAGGAGGGGTGACGATAGAGAAGTGAGGAAGGGGGGAAGTAGGAGGAAGAGGAGAGGGGGAGGGAAGAGGGGAGAGAAGGATAGAAAAGCGCGATGGATATCCTACGCGCCTATAGACCTAAGAAGCCAGCAGAACTCCCTAACTAGGTTATTACTCTCTACCTCGTCCAGGCGCCTCTTCCGGCCTAGGTAGCTTACCAGGCTGCCGTCTAACCATAGGTCCACCCCGAGCCCTTCGAGGCGCCGCTACTACAGCGGCCACGCCCGCCCCTCGTCCCCGAACCCCGCTCCTAGGACGCCCGCTAGCAGCACGCCTCGATACTAGCACTAGCCGCCCTCCACCCGCTGGTGCCCGCCCTTACCGTTGTCCTCCCACCAGCCGCAGATGGCCTGCGGCACGCCGCAGCCGAAGCAGCCGGAGTATGGGTCGAAGCGGATCGTCCGCTATAGCATCCAGAACATCTCCCGCGCCCGCGCGCCCTCCGCCCGCTAGCACTACGCTAGGCCGTGCTCGTCCGCCTCCGGGAGCCCGGCGCCCTTATAGATCCCGTAGCGGCCCGTCCACGCCGCGAGCTACCGCCGGAGCTGCTCCATCTCTAGCCACTCCTACCACTAGCTTTAGGCTAGCCGGTCCCGCGGCCCCTTCCTCTCCTGCGCCTACCGCTAGAACACCCGCTAGGCCTCCGCTTAGGCGGCCGCCATAGCCGCCGCCGCCGCCGCCGCTACTATGGCTACCGCCTCTACTCCCGCCGCTTTCCCTCTCACCACGTCCTTTTCCTCCTCCTCGTCCTCCCCCTCCTCCTCCTCGTCCTCCCCCTCCTCCTCGTCCTTATCCTCCTTCACCCCTTTAGCTCCCCCGCCCACCACTAGCGTAGTGTATGCCAGCTCGGGTTTCCTACCACTATAGATATCACACGGCTCTTCGCCCGCCTCACAGCCAGCCCGACCGCGCTAGCCGTCGAGGTACCCGCTAAGGACAACCCTCCTATATAGGCTCCTACCCCCACCCCCTCGCGTGCTGTATACGTACCTCTCCACTAGCCGCCGCTCCGCCTCCTCCCGCCGCCCGCCTTCGCCTATACTATTACTACCGTCGCTATAGGCGCCTTCGTCCTCGCCTTCGCTGCTGCTATCGCTATCGCCATAACTACTACCGTCGCTACCGCCGTTGCAGCGACGCCCGCCTATTCCACTATCCACCACCAGGATGGCCTCGCTCGCCGCGCCGTCCCTACCAGCCCTACCGCTCTCCTACGCGTAGTCGAGCAGCGTGCGCGGCCAGTCCATATACACGACCGCCCGGATATTAGGCACGTCAACGCCCATCCCGAGCGCGCTCGTAGCGACAACCAGCCGCTACCAGCCCGCTAGGAAGCCGCGGAGCACGTCCTCCTTATCCACCGCGCGGAAGTGGTAGACGCGGCAGCCTAGCTACGCCGCTAGCCGCTCCGCCTTACCCACCGCATTGTAGTACACCACTACCTTACCCGCCGTGGCCGCGTGGCGCCGCGCCTACTGCCGGACCAGCTCTAGCGCCAGCGCCTCCCGCTCCGGCTACCGGGCGACGCCGCCCACGTCCACCACGCGGTAGCCGATGTTCGCCCAGGCCGTGTCCGCCTAGAAGACGCGGACCTACGCCTTTGCGAAGTGTATCCGCCACCATAGCTCGTCCTCCTCGCCCGGCGGTAGCGTGGCGGTGAGGAGGACCATCTGCGTCTCGGCCGCTACTAGCGTGCCTAGCTGCTGCATCTGCTTGCGGAAGGTGAAGCGGCGGTTTAGCACGACGTGGCACTCGTCGACGACGATGCGGTCCAGCTGCTGCATCGCCTGGAGCTGGTTAAGGAACGTGAGGAACGCGCCGGTCACCGCCACCTCCAGCGTCACTAGCACCACCGCCGCTACGTTAGGCGGGCTCTGGCCGCTCCACTCCGCGCACGCGACGCCCACCTGCTCGCAGCGCCGCCGCATGTCCTACCGTAGCGCGAGCAGCGGCACCACCACCACCGTCGTGCCTCCATAGCCGCACGCGGCCGGCAGCATAAAGAGGAGGCTCTTACCCGCCCCTATAGGTATCACCACGACCACCAGGCTCTCGCCGGCGGCGATGGCCTGTAGCGCCGGCTTCTGGAGGCCGCGGAACGCCGCGTGGGCGCCGTATAGCCACCTTAGCTACTTCTTTATATCGGCCGCCTAGAGCGCCTACCACCTCCGTATCCGCGCCTCCTCCGCCTCGGCCTCGAACGGGGCCGCCTTACGCTTCGCCCTAGGGCCCACCACCACCCGGCTCGACGGAAAGCCCAGGAAGTCGTGCCACATGACGCTGGACACGCGGAAGCGCTGCCGCTTACTGGCCACGACGCCGCTCTACTCCGCCACGCCCCGCGCGTACACCATGCCGGCCATATAGGACGTGTGTGCCGCCTGCTCGTCTACGATAGCGCCGCCGCCGCTGCCGCCGCCGCTACCGCCACCACCGCTATCCTTGTCCTAGTCGCCGTCCTCGTCGTCCTCGTCTATCCGGAAGCCCGCGGGGCCGCGCAGGTACTTCCTGCTAATGCCGATAGCGAGGTCGCGGTAGGCCTGGATGGTTAGCGGCTAGCCCAACCCGGCGGCGCTCTCGCGCTTCAGCACCCGCCGCATGCGCTCCGACGTCCACCAGCGGCTGTTGGGGTTGGCCGGCTATAGGTGCGCCGACGTGGCCTCCCGGCGCTAGGCTAGCGCCTCCAGGTCCTACTAGAAGGGTAGCGCTAGCCATAGGTACCACACCACCAGCTCGCCCACCTCGCGCGGTAGGTAGCGGTGGATGACCTTAACGTCGCCGCTAAGCGTGTAGCCCTTATAGTACCGCGTAATAAACACCACCATACCGTCCTCGACAAAGACGTTGCGGTGCTCGCCCTTAGCCGTGTTACTATGCCGCACGCTGAGGATCTCCGGCGCCCGCGCCGGCTGGCCGCCCACGACGTGCATTAGCACGAGCAGCTTCTCGCGGAACTCGACCACGCGTGCTATGTAGGCGTCAATCCCTCGCCGGTTAGGCCCCGCCTCCACGCCGTCGCGCCCCCTCGTGGCAAACCTAGCCCGCCTCGCCGCGTCCTAGCCCACGCGGTCGAACAGCCACATGCGGCCGTCGACCGGTAGCTGGCCCCGCCGGTCCTGTAGGAAGTTCCAGCCCAGCCGGCCGTTGGTGGGGTTATCGCGCAGCGAGCGCCACGGGATGGCCGGCACGCCCTCCCCCTCCCCCTCCCCCCCTAGCGTGGCGAAGAGCAGCTCCTCTAGTAGCACGCGCCGGCTCTCGGCCACTAGCCTATACACTATGCCGCGGAACTCGGCCATGCCGAACTGTAGCTCCTTGTAGAGCACCTAGTTACCAACCTAGTCGATCGAGCCCGTGGCCGTCGTGTTATAGTGGATCTTCAGCCCGTACGTGCGTAGGTCCAGTATCCACTACATCGGCCCGTGGCTCCCCCGGACCATGAACCGGTCCATCATGCGGGCGACGAGGCGGAGGCAGCCGGCTCGACCGAGGCTATCACCACTCCCGCCGCCGCTCCCACCGCCGCTCCCACCACCGCTCCCGCCGCCCTTACTACCGCTATCTCTGCTCGCCGGCTGGCTGCTGTCGCTACTACTATCGCTACCGTCCGGCCCGGCCCTCTCCAGCGCCTACTGCACCACCATAAACCGCGCCAGCTTAATCACGGCGGATAGCACGGGCGGGTACTACCTGGGGCCCTTCCAGCCGCCCTCCTAGACGCCGAGGACGGCTAGCCCGCACACCAGCGCGCTATCGTACTCCGCCTTATAGATGCGCTGGTCCAGTAGCGTGATACAGAACTCTAGGCACGCGTGCTGGAGCGCTAGGAGCGGGGGGCCGTCCTACGTATAGCCGTCCTGGCTACCCCCCCCTCCCCCTCTCCCTCTTCCTTCCTTTATCCCCGCCCTTTCTCCCCCCTCCTCCTCCTCCCCCTCCCCCTCCTCCTCCTCCCTTCCCTCCTCTTCACCCTCCGCCCCACCCTCGTCCCGCCGCCGGCGACGGCCCCGTGCGAGCGACTGCTCCGCCCGAGCCACTAGTGCCTCCCACGCGTCCCGCTGCCGGCCCGTTAGCCGGTACCATGGGCTCCGCCAGTCGTGTGGCCGCCGCGTGCGGGCGAAGAACATGAGCAGCTACTTCCACGGCCGGCTATAGTCCCCTAGCGCCTTACCGTCCGCGTACGGCTGTAGCGGGTGGTAGCGCGTCTGGTACGGCTCCGTGCGCACCGCCTCCATCCGCACGAACACACCCACCCGGCGGGCGATGGAGCGCTGGTAGTGGCGCGCTAGGCCGTCCATCGCCGCCTAGACCGCCGCCTCCACCAGCTCCGCCTCGCTATCCGGCTCGGCCAGGCACGCCAGCAGCTCCGGCCGCTCCAGGCCGGCGAGGTACGGGTGCCACTGCGTCCGCTCGAGCTAGGGGCTAACCTCGTCCGCCTCGCCCGGCTGGATCGTCGCCTAGGCCTAGCGCTCGGCGTCCGCGCGCGTGCTGACCACGCGGGCGCGTAGCTGGCCCTAGAGCGCCTCCCTAGCGCTACCCCTAGCGCTAGCCGCGGGCGCCGTCGGCGCGGCTCCCCCACGCTCCCGCCCCGCCTCCGGCTACCGGACCTCGAAGTACTGCGAGCCGGGGCCCTGGACGAAGAACCGCTGGCAGCGGACCGCCCTCCACGGCTATGGCCGCTCCCGCTCCGCCTCCGCTTAACGGGCGCGGCTGGGCCGCCCGCGGCGCCCGTACGCGGACCACCTATGCGCCCTTCTATAGTGCTTCAACATGTTCCGGGCGTCGCGGCGGATGCAATGGCACCGGAGCGGGTCATGCTGGTATAGGAACCCATCCTACGGAGCGGGTAGTTGCGGTAGGGCCCTCTCGACGAACCGGGGGACCTCGAACTGGCTCAGGTGCCTAGTGATACCCGGCCACCTAGCCACCTCGTCTACCATCGCCGCCGCGTCCTTGCGGCCGAGCTGGTGGCGGCGGCCCTAGAGATGGGACTGGATATAACCTGGCCAGACGGCGTGGCGGCACGCCTTACACACTACTAGCCCATACTTAGGCAGATGCTCTAGCTACGCGCTCGCCATGCCCGTCTGCTTCCACAACGCGCGTCGGGCCGACCCCTCCTACTAACAGCGCTGGAGGCTCGACCCAATCGGTCGCGTGGTTATAGTAGTGGTTGCGGTCACTACGTGGTGGTTGCGGTCGTCTGCGACGGATAGAGGAGCCAAAGGGTCCGAGTCCTCCGCCAACCCCGCCCAACCCAAACCCCTAGGTGACAACCCCAAGCGCCGTCGCACCACCCTACGGCGACGGGGTATCGCGATGCAAATGGAACCGGGCCTGCGGCTCACCTCCACGAGTGCCACGTCCAAGTTTGAGCGAGTTTGGCCGCGGAAAGCTAATGGGTAACAGCGCGCGTAGTCCTAATAGGTAACAGCCCCTAGGTGCCGAGGCGTGCGCGCGGGCGGGATATCTGAGAATGGGTAATAGGGCTGTTACCCATTGCGCATGTGGGATAGCTTAGACCGTTTTAAGCCTATTATAGTAAGTAATTAGGGGTAATATGGACTTAGTTCTCCACAATTTTGGTCGGGTATTAGTAATGTCCACGTAAGTAGGATTACGTCAAGTTGCATGCTTCGTGGTTCATGTTCGAACCACAATAGCCTTGTCACGGATTATATTTGTTCTAAGTCCATAGCTCTGCAAGAAGGATAGCAGGTCCTTATAAAACAATGTCTGAAAACCTTGTCCTTGAGGGATTCGATGACTCATACATTATCCCTCTATTACCAAGCGATGATGAAGCCAGCGACTCGCAGAGATCCTGCGAGACGTGCCGAGCTATCGGTAGTATAATTGCCTTCAAATTTAAGTCTAAGACATTTTGGATCGACGAGTCTAAGTCCAAAAACATAGTCGTTGGTACTGTAGACGAGCTCTACATGAAAAAGCGATGCCCAACGTGTCAGGCACTTCTTGATCAATGGCTCGATCCTTCCGATCAGGAGCGTCACAAAGGATCCGCTGTGATCCTTACATTCAACTACGGTGAAGCGGACTTTATACTAGGGCTTAGCTCGAAAAGACCCAGTTAAAGAACGAAGCTGATACCGCTCGAGGTTCGCGGCGATTGTACGCCTCATGGAAGGCTCATCGACTTGCAATGGACTAGTATTACCACCATCTAGGATTGGATACTCTGTTGCAGAATCTCTCACAACGGCCGGTGTCATAATGAAGTACGGCGGCGGACTCCTCCGCGCCCACCTTCAATGATCTTTATCAACGTGAAGCATGGATGTATCGTACCTGCTACAGGTAATGAGATGTACATAGCCTTGAGCTACGTTTGGGGCTATGCTGCGTCTCTTCAAGCGACACTTAACAACCATCACCTTCTACGACAAAAAGGAGTCCTTGACACCGATACTATCTTTTACGTCCCCAAAACCATCAGGGATGCAATGCATCTGGTCCGTGTTCTAGGTTATGAGTTCCTATGGGTTGACCGTTTGTGCATCATACAAGACGATGATGTATCCAAGGACATACAGATCAACAGTATGTGCTCAATCTACGCTCATGCGGAATTCACAATCATTGCTGCGGCTGGCAGCAGCGCCGATGCGGGCCTGCCCGGAGCTCCTGCCGGCTCTCACCCCCGACAAGCTTCCCAGCAAGTGTACGAATTTTTACCCGGCAAACACATGATACAGCGTCTGGGTCGAGATTCAAGTAACATCCCTTGGCATAACACCCCTTGGTACAACAGAGGTTGGACTTTCCAAGAACGCATGTTTTCGGGATGTTGTCTAGTCTTCCATGCCCACACGGTGCAGTGGGAATGCTGTCATGGAGGTTTTGAAGAGGACTTCGTTTCTCCTATTGAGCGACGTTTAGAAACGGCTTCACTAGATGACTGGCTCAAGCTGCCAAGAATGCGGGAAGCAGAAGAACTAGAGCATACCTTTATTCCAGACAGTCTCACAGACTCTGATGACATCGATCGGGACTCATACGAAGGTATCCGGAGCTTCGAGGTGCTACCCATCGTGGACCATGCTAGTCAGCTACCGGTGAAGTTTCCTGACTTCAGCGATTACATCAATACGGTTTTCGGCTACAATACACGTCAGCTAAGTCGTCCAGAAGACGGCCTCAGAGCTTTCGAAGGTGTCCTCACGGTCTTGAGCTGCATTTTCAAGGACGGATTCCACTGGGGTTTGCCCGAGATGTTCTTCGACATGGCACTCCTTTGGGAGCCAAATGGACGTCTTAAGCGAAGACAGCCTCCCGCAAACCGCATTGATGATAGCGGACTTCCGAGTTGGTCTTGGGCATCTTGGGAGGGAGAAATCAATTCTAGAGCGTGGCAGAACTGTGCCGACTATTACTTTTACGGTCTTGGTAGCATGAGGACTATGTTTCCGCTTTCGACAAGAAAAACCATCAGTGTGAACACATGGCATAAGACGGACAGATATGGACGGAAGCGGGTTGTAATAAGTAACACTTCTCAGATGTACAGACTATCTTGCCTGGACGAATCTGTACCTCTGCCACAAGGATGGTATCGAAAGTCTCGATCTACCAAAGCCGGCATTGAACCCGTCTTCATCCATAAGACGCTCAAGACTGAGAGGTTTAAGTATCCGATCCCGATTTCACGTCTAGCTGAAGGTATTACGCGCCGCAGTAAAAGCAGTCGTATCTCAACCAGCACTGAACGTGCCTGTTTTCGCATCGGATCAGGAGTCTTAGAGGAGACGGAAACAGAAAACTTCAGAGAACCCCATGAGCAACCGTGGTGTTTCAGAGGATCAGTTTCTCTGCTGACTCCGTACGGCACTTGGTCCGGCGTCCTGCGAGCTTATCGTTCTTTCGGCAGGTTCGGCTGCTAATGCATCAGAAGATGAAAGATTTTTTCTTCCAGAATGGATTCTACCTGAGCGCCCAAAGGGGGGTGAACTATACGAGTGGTATAATGTGATGTGGATTGAATGGCAAGACAAGATCGCCTATCGAAAAGCCATTGGTCGGGTCTGGAAACCCGCATGGCACTTGCAAGCGATCGACCAAATTGAGATTACATTAGGCTAGTCCTATAAGGCTTACCAGCACATCCTGTATATATGCCTCCGTAAATGGGGTCCCTATTCTCATACAAATCACCCCTAACTATAATAGACTGAAGGAATTATGATAATTCATTTGTTTTTTGTATGGGACATGTGCCAAGCCGCTAAGGAAATTATATAGAATTCGTTTGAAAAACGATACAAAGTTCTATCCTAGATATATAATTCCTTTTAGTCCTTAAAGGGATACCTTACTAGTACTAGAATATCTTTATCCATGCATATACGCTAGAATAGGGTAGATAGGAATTATTTCAATATTTACCTAGAAAGGAAATAACTTCTTATAGTAGAATTATCTAAAAATTATATAACTTAACCACCCAACCCTTCTATATGTCTAGGTGGAGTTATAG
>JAKLMF010000731.1:0-10543 GCA_022813555.1 Botryosphaeria agaves | reverse complement strand
CAAAATTCTGGCTGCTGCTAACCCATCCCAACGCCTGCTATGCTTCTACAAGCCTAGAGGATGTACGGGACCGTTAGGGTTTTCGTTTGACTAGCGGGATGCTCATGCCAAGTGCGCAACCAGCAAAACGCCTCTGACACAAGTCTGTAAGTAGGTTGCATCGAGCTACGTGAATACAACCAAGTCCCCGCATACCCCACATCGTTGCCACGGAGAGCTGCCCGATTCTCGCCTGGGCGTACCTGGCGATCAACGTGCAGCAGCTTTCAGACCCATTCTGCTCCAATTTCGCGGGAACCTCAATGCAACAGCGGCATGGCTCGCACGCCAATGACGACTATTCGCATGGCAGAGCTTCAAGCCATTGGCTTGTCATACGGCCCGAGATGTCCATCTCAAGTAGGTAAACAGATGGGGACAGTGCTCACGATGGCCTTGCACGGGTGCGCATCTTTTCTCCACCTGGGCATGGGGACATGTGCGGGGTTGAAGCACGGCGGCACGAACATAAATATTCCTCACATCTGCGTTGTTGTAGCGCTGTGAGGCCCCCAAGACTATTTCTCGCAGAGTTCTTTGCCCTGCGCGACTCGAGGAAAAACCGAACATGGCTCCAACGCTCTTCAAGCGCAGCTTAGCTGCCACGGCCTTGCTCCTGAAGCTTGCCGCAGCATACATTGCTGAGGACGGTACCGTCGTTATCCCCGGCGCTGCTTCCTACAATGGCTTGAACCTCGTTCCTCAGATGGGCTGGGATAACTGGAATGCTTTCGGCTGCAGTGTCAATGAGTCCCTTCTGCTGAACACTGCGGAAGCAATGGTGAACTACGGCTTGAGGGACCTTGGCTACCAGTACGGTAGGATACGAACTAGATTGACTGTTTGATACAGTAAACTGACAGCACACTTCAAGTCATTCTCGACGATTGCTGGAGCATTGGCCGGAATGAGACCGGCTACCAGGTTCCGGATCCCATCACATTCCCTAATGGTATGAAACACGTTGCGGACCAGCTACATTCGATGGGTCTCAAGTTCGGCATGTACTCCTCCGCCGGCGTCTTCACCTGCGGTAAGCGACCAGGATCGCTAGGCTACGAAACCCAGGACGCCGAGTTCTTTGCAGCCAACGACGTCGACTACCTAAAGTACGACAACTGCTTCAACCAGGGCCAGTCCGGCACCCCCAAGCTCTCCTTCGACCGGTACAACGTCATGTCGCAAGCTCTGAACAAGACCGGCCGACCGATCGTGTACTCACTTTGCAATTGGGGCAACGACGACCCGTATGACTGGGCGTACACTATCTCGAATGCTGGCAGGATGTCCGGTGATATCTACGACTCCTTCAACCGTCCTGATGACCGGTGTCCTTGCACGACGAACCCGTGCAACTGGCCTGGTTTCCACTGCTCGGTCATGAACATCTTGAACAAGATGGCGCCTATTGTGTCGCGCACGATGAGCGGATACTTCAACGACTTGGACATGTTGGAAGTCGGCAACGGCGGCCAGGATGGTGAGTAATCAAGATTTTGCTGCTGGAAATGTTCGATCGCTGATTGGAATAGACAACGAATACGTAACCCACTTCTCCATGTGGGCAATGGTGTCATCCCCACTGATTATGGGTACCGACGTCGTCAACTTGAGCCCGGCCAACCTGGCCATCTATTCGAACCCGGCAGTCATCGCGATCAACCAAGACCCCACCGCCAACGCGGGCCGGCGTGTCTGGCAGCAAGCCTGCAATGACACCGACGTGTACGGTCAGTGCGAGCTCAGCCTGTGGGTGCGAGAGCTGAAGAACGGTGACGTGGTGATGGCTCTCATCAACGGCGCCAATGGCACCCAGACCATGAATGCCTCGCTGTCCGACATCTTCCTGGACGCCAGCACGGCCGGTACCTCCAAGCCTGCTGTACAACTGGAAGAGACGTGGGACATGTAAGTACAGAAACAACCCATACCTTGTATCCGATTACAGTAGAATTAACAGACCCACAGCTACGACCTCTGGGGCAACCGCATGAGCGACGACGAAGCTGCCATGGTGCTCAACGGCACCGCACCCATGGTCACCATGGCCAGCAACAGCACGACACGGTACAACACCACCGAGATGAGCTACGCCGACGGTCTGAAGAACAACGTCACGGCTCTGTTCGGAAAGCAAGTCGGCTCGATCGGACCACACGGAACGTGGACTGCGGAGATCCCGAGGCATTCTACCGGAATGTACCGTTTGAGGCTGTCGGGCTCAAATTCGATGAGAAAGAGGGATGAGCTGTAGTCGGAACCTGTAAATTGAGAGACCGGGTTGTTTGAAGACGTATGATCCGAGCCACTTGTAATAACGTGGATTATCTGTCTTGCGTGGGCAACGTTGGTTCTTCAGACTGTGTATGAATACACGCCCCACTTAATGCAACATAATGTTCATGATCAAAGAGTCCATGGACGGTAATAAAGGAGGCGCTCGAAGTCCTCTTTACAAACTTCCCATATAATCGAGGACCTATACATGATTGCAGTGCTAGACTGGTAGTGCACATAGCATGTCGTTGACCGTTACGCTATCTTGATATTTTCCACATACTCGTACTAAATTCTGTTAGCGGCAAGCTCTGGGGGGCTCCATACATCGATCCATTGGTGATACATCATGTTCTCTAACAAACAATAGGGTATGTCCCACCTCTCGCAGTTTGCACAGAGATCACCTATGATGGCATTCGCATTGAGGCACGGTACATCCATACCGTCCACAGACTGCACATATGGTTGAGTGTCTTGCATGAGACCAACCAGGAAAGAACGATTAAGGAGTCTCTATAGTTGACAGTCTGAGAAGCATCGAACTCAAACACGTCGGCGCCAGTCTGTTATGGGCTTCGCAGGTGAATGAAGGCTTGATGTGGGGGGCAGAATTGAAACGAGACAACGATAGATAAAACTAGGGATTTGCTTGAAGGTGGGCTGTCAAGACTGACTGAAGGTTGGGATGTTTCGAGCACAGCCTCGCTGACAGAGCCGCCTCGTTACAAGCCAGTTCACTTCAGCCCCGGCCTTGCCATCAAGGATTCTGTGAAATGGAAGCAGGCCGTTTCTTTGCCGATCTACCCGGATACAATTTACCGGCTGACACGGTTGAAGCATAACGAAAATCTCTGCACAAGGAAGCTTACGGACACCACTTTAGCGACCAACGAGCACTTGCCAACCTGCCACTCTCCGATCCTCACCACATCACATTCACTCGCCCCTGTTCTCATCACGCTCGAGCAGATCCCCAACTCATCCACCTCAAGAACCCCTCACAGAAAATCACTAGCCCTCGCCCTCCCACCCGCCCTCTCCCCAACCTTCTCACCACCATCCCTCCCACCCCTCGCCGGCGAGGCCTCCGCCGAACTCGTATTTCTCCTCCGCCTCGGCGGCGGCGTGACCGACCTACTAACACTCCTCCCCCGCCTCTCACCTCGTCTCGCAGGCGGCGACCGGCTGCGACTGCGCGACTCGCTCGCATCTCTAGCAGCCTTACGACGCGGCGGCGTACGTGACGGCGAGCGAGACGAGGAGTAACTACGACCGCGCTTTTCGGCCACTCTTCCAACATCGCGGCGAGGTTGAGAGCGGTCTCGAGGTGCTGCGCGCCTGGGAGGCGGCGAGCGGGAGCGCGGGATGCTCTCCCTTCTTGCGGCACGCCTTGGCGGAGTCCTTGAACGCGAACGCGAGGGGGAGTATCCGTTCCTCCTGCCATCTCGCCTCGGTGATCTAGACGGCGAGCGCGAAGGGCTGTCCCTCCTGCCTCGTCTTTTCGGAGCCGGAGACGCAGACGCCGAGGAGCTGTACCTCCTGCGCCTGGGCGGGGGCGACGCCGACCGCGGAGACGACGAGTCACGACGGCGACGTCGAGGCGCAGGCGACGGGCTGCGCGAGGAGGACGAGTAGCTGTCCCTCCTCGCCGCACGACGTGGTGGAGTCCGCGACCGGGATCGCGAAGCCACGGAGCTGTCGCGCTGGCCGCGTCGTCTAGTCGGCGTACGCGGGCGAGAGCGAGAGCTGTAGCTTGAGTAACTCGACACGCTTTCCGAGTCAGACTCGGACTCCGGCTGTGGCGGCGGCAAAGCAAGCGGCGCAGGCTTGGGCATGTTCTTGAGGAACTCGCGCATATCCTCCGTGATGCTGCCCATGCCGATGGCGGTGAAGAAGTTGATGGAGAAACGGGTGTTGCGCGGGTTGTCCTTGGGGAAGAGGCCGTCGAGGCTGGACTGGAGAGCCTCGTCGCGCATGCGTTCGGTCAGCTTCTTCATGCTGAGGGCTTGCGCCAGGTCTTCGAAGAGGATCTTGATGAAGATGCGGGAGCTCGAGGTCGTGTCTTCTTCGTTGAGGTGGATGACGGAGAGGACGTGCCAGCCTATCGCGTCGGAGGCGAGGAGGTGGCCGAAGAATTGGGCGATGATTCTGAGCCTGTTGGTCTCGTACCTATGGATTGTCTCGTAGTACTTCGCAAAGCCGGTCTCGAACAGGTCCCTCCATAGGAAGTTGAGCTTGCAGAAGCGCTCACCGATCAAGCCGTAGAACTTGTCGTATGTTCGCTCCTGTGATGCGCACTCGATGATCATGGACACCAACTCCTCTTCCCGCCCTGGCGGTAGATTGATGCGCATGAGCTTGTGACAGCATTCCTCGAACCCACCGGAGCTCTTGATTGTTAAGTAGATAGTCCTTCGCAGATTGATCAAGTCGGTGTTCGATTGATCCTTGATCTCCAGCTCGCGTTCTTTCTGCTCCTCCTCATTTTCAGAGCTATCGTCGGACTCATACTCGTCATCTTCGTCGCTACCCTCCGCCTCGCCAAGGATCTCAGCCTTCAACTTCTTGTACGCATCCTCATGCTCTTGCCATTGCTCGTCGTACTTGAACACATTGAGTCCATCCTGAACATCAATCTCGTCGTCCAAGCTAGGACGGTGGGTAATCTGGTCCTCCTCTTCGACCAGATCCAGCTCCTCGCGTATGGCCGGGTTGTCCTTGTACCTGTCTTTCCGGACTTGAAACAGAACTTCGACCATGTACTGAGTCCTCTTGTCGATGTCCGCTTCGTGCAAGATGCTCCTGAACTGGTCAAACACAGCCAACGCAATCTTACCTGACATTTCCTCCAAATGCTGGCCGACCTCCCTCGTCAGCCCAACAGCAATTTCGACGCTGTCATCCGTCGGCTTATTTAAGAGAAGCAGCAAGATCTGGGCCGCGAGCATTTCGTGCACCACTTGCTGGTTGACGAGGTGGGCGATGAACATCGTTGACGACAGACACACAAGCTTGTCATTACGCTTGAATGCTTTTCTGAACTGTACAACCAAGCGGTGGACGAGCAGCTCACCCACTTGTGGTAGCTTCGTATTGACACTGTGACGATATTAGTCAAATCAGCCCAAACTTAAGAGCCTGAACTACCCACATTGCTACCATAGCGGCATAGATCGGTGTAAACGGCAAACTTGCCGCCTGCGCCTTCATAATAGACCTGCAAAACAACCCTCGTCCACGAACCAAGTTCTCCCCAAAAAGCTCAGGAACAATATGCTTGATATTGCTGACGTTGACCTTGTTGATCAACCCATTGACTGATTTCTTCAACGCCTCCCAAGCCATCCTCTGATACTCTTTGCTCGTCTTATCCGTGATCTGCGCCTGCAGGGCCCTGAGCCGCGCCGGCGGGATGTACGTCCCTCCACTCCGCATATTCAGCAGCTTCTCGTACTCTGCTTTGGCGGCCTCTTGCTTCTGCGCCTCCGTCAGCGGCTTCGCTTCCTCCTCTTTCTGCTCCCTCTGCCGCATTTCCAACTGCCTCTTCCGCTCCAGCGCCCGGGCATGGTCCACGTCTCTGGGAAGCGGACCATCGCGCACATCACGGTCTCGCCCACCATGCGCATCTCTGCCATCGCGCTCGGGGCTGCGCGAATAAGAGCGGCGACGAGGCGGAGGGGAGCGGCGCCTTGGAGAGGGAGAGCGACGCCGGAGAGGAGATGGAGAGCGACGGCGTGGAGGAGAGGGGTGACGACGCGGTGAAGGAGAGCGTGAGGAAGGAGAACGCTTGCGCTTGCTGCCGGACGTGCGGGCTTTGAAGTCCTCTGGTGGTTCGGGGGTTGGCAGGCGCACTGCTGATTGCATTTGGACGTCCGCCATGACGGGCGAACGAGCGCGCCGCTACTGGATGGACGAAATGCTAGTAAGGTCCCTTATACCAGCACGTGTAGTAGGTAGCACGCCCCAAATTATGTACAGTTGTGGATGTTGATGTGGGTGTGGAGGTGGAGGTGAAGTGGGTTGGTTGACCGATGGATCAAAAGCTCTCCGCCGCTCCAAAAACTTTGCCAAGCCCTCCGCCAGCCCATCCCCGTGTCCTCACCTCCACAAGCTCGAGTCCCCTATTCACCAGCACTCACTCACGACACTCTCTTGACCAGCAAAACTTCACATTCTCTTCACTACACTTTTTCATACTCTTGTCAATCACAATGGTACATATCGCCCTCAAAAGTTTATCACATTCCTCACTGACAACCCCAGCTCGATCGTCTAGTTGGCCTAGCCATGCTGATCGTAGCATCAGCCGTGTTCCTCTACTACACGATTTGGACGCTGTTTATGCCTTTTGTCGACGCCGATCACCCACTGCAATCCCTCTTCCCGCCCCGTGTCTGGGCAATCCGCATCCCTGTTATCCTCATCTTACTCGGTTCGGCGGTTGTCGGAAGCTTCTTAAGTGTGGTCATGATCAGGAGTAACCGCAAGAGGGCGGCAAAGCTGAAGGCGGGGAAGAAGGCATGAGCGAGTCAAACCATGAGGGAAGAGCGGTTGATAGGCAGAAGTGGTTTGACGGAGACGTCTAAGGGAATGGGGGGTAAAGTGGGAGGTGATAGGAGGTTCGTGGACGGCGTTAGCTTACGGACGCGCAACAATGCGTGTGGAGTCGAGGATGCTTGTAGCCTGGGCTACTGAACACCAACGCGGACCAGGACGTCAATCAAAGCATGGAGTGAATGGAGACGAGACTCTAAAGGTATATCCATGCTATAAAGCCATTTGGAGCCATTTGTGCTATAATACATGCTCGACATGTTTGACGACCGAAGATACCGCCCTCGAAATAAGACACACCAGTTTCTCCGCGAATACGCCTCCCTTTATGATTCGTCAATCTGATCCGTGTGATCCCCAAGAAAGACGCCTTCATATGCCTTCCCAATTGCCAGCCTCAAAATGAACGCCCCCTAGCAGTCTGTAGTAGATTTGGGATGACCGCTCAATCCCATTACTCTGCACGATCGAGCCTCTGTCTCACATCACCTGTCGGGAGAAACTCTATTAGCGCTGACGCTTCACAATCGGCCGCTATGCGTTAAGACAACATACCGTGCAGTCTTCCTCCGTCAACACGATGGGCCCTGGATAACCCTCTTCGTCCGCGTCCGCACGCTCGCGCATACGGGCAGCTAAATGTGCGAGCATGCTTCTCTGTGACACGAGATCTAGTCAGCACAATCCTTTGACATGCTCATCTCTATTCGCCATTCAAAGATCAGGAAGAGTCTTACCGTGATGAAGCTTTCGCCTCTGTTCCCACCCCTCCGATCAACGTCGTTCTGGCTCGTGATGCGATACTCATCTGCCATTCTTCTTCTGCTGCTCAGTCCATTTGGTGCAACATAATCCTCATCTTCGTCATCATCCACTCTGGCTTCATTGGCGCCCTCACCAGTGGCGGTCGTAGAGGCAGCACCCGCACTGGCAGCTTCAGCAGTTCTCCTAGGCGCTCTTCTCATACGGCCAAAGCCGAGCGAGGAGAAGCTAGTGGGATCGGCTGGTCTGACACCAACGCCGAGGCGGGCGTCCCGGCGAGCGCGCGCGTCGGGGGAGAAGATCTTAACCGTGTGATCGATGCCTGAGACTGCCAGCATTGGCTCGTAAGGGTGACCTTGTACAACATTGACAACCTCCCCGTCTCCCTCGAGTATGTTGACCAACTGGCTCGTCTTTCTATCCCAGATGAAGAGGTGTCCCGAGTCGCTTCCACTGACGACATACTCGTCCTGCAGTCCGTAGAAGTTGACATCCTTGACTGTCTTGACGTTACAATGTCCGCGGTACACCCGCATATGCGACGAACACGGCACTTCAAGCTCAACCCTCTCTCGGAGCTTGGATCGTTCGAAGGCAGAGCGCCATATGAAGCGGCCTCCTGCCGAATCCGAATCGGACTCGTCTTCTTCATCATCTTCGGAGTCGCTCTCAGCTGCGTCGCCGTCAGCGTCTTCCTCGTCGGTGTCATCGTCTTCCTCTCCTTCCTCAGTGGCTGCAGTGCCGCTGACAGAGGCGTCGCCAACGGTGCTTGTGGAAACTTGCTCCTCTGCTGCCTCGTCGCCTCCAATCTGTTCCTCATCCTCGACGGTAGCCTGACGCGGTTGGCGAGGCGTTTCGCCACCTCGGGTAGGTGAGTCAAATGATGGAGCTGCACTTGATCCCAGAAGCGTTGAGCTGGTGCTTGAGTCTCCCATTTCCACGTCAGACCGTGTACGGCTAACAATGGTCGCACTCTCCACAACATCCTCCTCTTCATCTGGATCGATTCTCTCTAGCCTTGTTCTCATGCCTGCCTCGTCTTCCCGCACACTCCCATCGGCCCGACCTAGCCCACCAAAAGCGAAATCAACAAACTGGAAGTTGACGCCCTCGCCGGCATTCATCAGAACACCTCTACCGACTTTGTATCCCCAGAATCTCAAAGCCGTCAGCCGGTCCTGCGCCTCAATCCTGCCGACCTCCGTAGCCCCTTGTCCAGCCTCCGGGCGTAGCACAACCGCACGGCTCAAGTCTTCAAACGGGATCTTGACCGCCTGAGCGAAAGCAAGAACAGCCGCCTTCTCAGTCACGAATACCGCACGGTTCTCATCAACTTCGAACCTGCTGGCATCGAGGTTCACGATCGGCTTGTCGCTAGCCAGTCTCAGAAGGTAAGGTATCAGCATGTCATCAACAGCATCTACGCTCGCGTCTTCTGGAATCGGGAAACGCGGATGGCCCCTCGGCACGCCGGACGGCCGTATGAAGCCCTGCAGAAGCGCGCCAACACCGCTGTCAAGCCACAGCAGAATCGCCTTGAGAAAGTCGTAGCCAAACTGCTCATGCTTCTCAATAGCGAGTCCTTCGTTCGGTGCCAGCTGAATCTGCGCGAAGTGTTCTAACGCAGGACTGGTCCCACTGCCAGCTGTTAGCAGTTTGCCGCCTAGGACTCTCGCTAGCGTGCCAGCGGCTTGCACAAAGCGACGTGAAGACTCCCGGTTGGACTTCAGTCGTTTTTGGAACGCGACGTCGACTTCCAACGGGTTGACGGGATATCTCCATGCCCGGCTTATCTCGTCCATGTCAGGTATGATTGAAGCCGCAAACCCCACGGCGGAGTGGAACGAAATGGCGTGGCCAGTTGGATCAGCCGCCGAGGGCTGGCGAGAAGAGCCCGGTGTAAACAGGTGTTTACGGACGTGGACGGAATGTCTGGCAATGCGGAAGGAGCGGCGCTGAGATTCTGGGATGATTGATTCTAATGCTTCTGCTGTTGGGCTGCGAGCCCTTGGCGGCTCGATAGGTATCTCCTCGGTTTGGCCGTTCTGGTACTGTACGCGGAGTGCCACGTCTGCGGTGCCTGAAGAACTCTCCGTTCGCGCTCTTGAGCCTGCTCTTTCTGCCCCTTCTTGCGAAACGGTAGAACCAGCTTTTGTGCGCTTCCTCTTGCGGTCTCTCGACTCCTTGACCCTTGCTTTGCCAGAACCACTACTTACCCTACCAGATGGCTCTGTCGATCCTTCCCTTGCATCCGGGCTCCGTAGCAGGTCGAAGCTGTAGATCGACTCTCCAGACCAACTGACAACCATCTCGTTCGGGTCTGCGTCGCTGATCTTGCAAGCCGTGATATGCCCATTATCGGTCCTCTTCATCCTCTGCTGCCCGTTGGGCGCGAACTTCCGAACACACTGTGTGGCCTGCCCCATCAACTCATCATCGTGCTCGGAGTGGCCGCTAGGTGATGGCAGTCTTGCACCCCTCTCCGCTAGCCTGTCCCTTCCCAGCATTCGTCGATCATGAAGGAAACAATGCAAATGTGCTCCGCCTAAAGCGATGTAGTGCGGTTGACTCGGTGAACAGGAGATGGTATTCAAGTCAAGGTGGTATCGCTTGTAGCTGATGAGTGGCGGCGGCACGTTGCCCTCGTTTCCAGCATCATCGCCCAATCCGAACCTTGATCGTGATGGCGGGTATGCAGACTCCGGTTGCCGAACGTCCCATTGCCTGACTTCACCATCCTCTGAACATGTCAGGAAGAAGTACGGCGAGGACTCTGTGACTATTCTCTTGACTCTATCGCCGTGCGACCTGAAGACCTTGGCACCCGTGTCGGCCTGACTGAGGTAGCGGACGCCGTTGTAGACATTGTTAAGCCCCCTGCTTCTGGCTGCTGAGCCCAGACTCGCAC
>JAKLMF010000730.1:0-10623 GCA_022813555.1 Botryosphaeria agaves | reverse complement strand
CTGGAGTAGCTTTGAGCGTCGCTGTAGGCCTGCTCGAGACGTCATTCCAGAATGCTGGTGGACGAATCATGCTGTTTACCGGTGGACCCGCGACAGAGGGACCGGGCATGGTTGTCGGACCAGAGCTGCGAGAGCCGATTCGATCCCATCACGACATTGACCGCGACAACATCAAGTACTACAAGAAGGCTCTGAAGGTACGATGGCAGTACCGTATTATATGCGTGCCTCCTTGACTGACCGCATTCAGTTCTACGACAATCTTGCCAAGCGCACAGCCCATAACGGTCACATCGTCGACATCTTCGCCGGTTGTCTCGATCAAGTCGGTCTTCTCGAAATGAAAGGGCTCCCGAACTCGACTGGTGGTCACATGATCTTGACCGACAGCTTCACTTCGTCGATGTACAAGCAATCGTTCGCTCGCATGTTCGACAAAGACATGAACGACAATCTGCTTATGGGGTTCAACGCCTCGCTTGAAGTTCTAACGACGAAGGAGCTCAAGGTCACCGGTCTGATAGGCCACGCCGTCTCGATGAACAAGAAGTCGTCATCTGTCGGAGAGACCGAGTGCGGCATTGGCAACACTTGCTCGTGGAAGATGTGTGGTATCGACCCTGCTGCTACCTATGGTATCTATTTTGAGATTGCCAGCCAAGGTGGGCCGAGCCAGATGCAGCAGGGTCCGCAAAAGGGCATGGTGCAATTCCTTACATATTATCAGCACTCTGCCGGTCAATTTCATCTAAGAGTTACGACCGTTGCGCGGAATCTGAGTGGACCCTCTGGAGACCCAGCCATCGCTCAGTCCTTTGACCAGGAAGCCGCTGCAGTCTTGATGTCAAGGATAGCAGTCTTCAAGGCGGAGGTGGACGACGGGCCGGATGTTCTGCGATGGGTCGACCGCATGCTCATCAGGCTGTGCTCGAGATTCGCAGAGTACAGGAAAGACGATCCGTCCTCCTTCCGCTTGGAGAAGAACTTCACCCTCTATCCTCAGTTCATGTTCCATCTCCGCCGAAGCCAGTTTCTCCAGGTCTTCAACAACTCTCCCGATGAGACTGCATTCTACCGACACGTGCTAAATCACGAGGACGTCAGCAACTCGCTCATCATGATCCAACCGACGCTTGACTCGTATGGCTTCGACCACGAGGGCAGCCAGCCAGTACTGCTGGACTCGACCTCGATCCAGCCACAAACGGTACTCCTTCTCGACACATTCTTCCACATTCTAATCTTCCATGGCGAGACTATGGCCGAGTGGCGCAAGGCCGGATACCAGGATCAGGAAGGGTATGAGAACTTTAGGGAGCTCCTCGAGGCACCGAAGGAGGATGCCAAAGTACGTCTACAGTTCTTAACCCGCCTCATGTTATGACACGCACTAACATCACCCATAGGAGCTCATCCAAGATCGTTTCCCACTTCCCCGATTCATCGTCTGTGACGCTGGTGGGTCACAAGCGCGTTTCTTGCTCTCGAAGCTCAACCCGTCCACGACGCACACGACTGGCGCGTACGGCGGTGTGTCGCAGACTGCTCAGACCATCTTCACGGACGATGTCTCGTTGCAGACTTTCATGGATCACTTGATGAAGTAAGTTCCTGCTATTATTGCCCCAAGCATGCAATAGTTGTACTGATATGTCTCGCAGGCTTGCTGTGTCTGGTACGGGTTGATGAGTGCTGGGTTTGGGGCGAACCTGTGACTTTTATCCTCACTCTACGAAGGAATGGTACCGCTGGTGGTTCTTAGCGCAAGGAGCTTCCACTTCGTAGGCGCATGTGTGTGGCTCAGACGACGTGTTCCAGTGTCTAGCTTCTCAGTGCTGCATGAAATAGACTTACTGTACCTCCTCTAAGAATGGCAGAAACGCAATGAACACTCAGTGTATTTCCTCTCTGCCCCGTGACAGCTGTTGGATTAACAGAATCCCATCTTTTACTCTATTCCCTTAATATCTACATTGACGCGGAACTCGTCCGCGGTTGCGCAGGCTAAAACAGTAATTCAGCATCGCTGAGTGGCCAGAGCCTTTCTGACGAAGCACGGCGGTAGCTGCAACAACGCCGCCAAAGATTCGTACAGATCTCGGCATCCAGGCAATTGACGGTCGCTGCTAGAATTGTCGAATCTACTGCATGTCTGTTTCTTGCAATCATTCCCATTTTCATTCCAAGCACATTCATTGATCTACGCAATTCTCTCCGCAGAATCATCCGCAGAATCATCCGCATAAGCTTCCTCGGCTCAGGCCTGCCGACGCCACATCCATAACCACCTGCACTGTACATACTCATACGCGCTTACTTACTGCTCCACTATCCGTTCTTCTCTACAATCCATTACACCGCTCCATACTCATCTCGCGACTCGATCCACCTGCCGCAACAATGTCCTTCTCATCCCTCGTCTCAGACATGACTTTCAAGAACAGCGACCGCGACGACCGAAGATCACAAGTATCTCGCGCAAAGTCATATGCCAGCACAGCGGCGACGAGCGTCAGCATAGCAGGCGACATCTCGAGTCAATTACATGGAGGATACTGCCACCCACTTGCGCGGGCATGGCAGGCCGAGCGGCAGCTCACAAAGGTATAATTACTACCTAAGACCAAGACCTTACAATCCTCTGCGTATCACTAGCTAACTGTTCACTCAGTCCATGCTCATCTACCCCCTCTTCATAACCGACAGCCCTGACGAAGACACGCCCATTCCCTCCCTTCCGAACCAAAACCGCCGCGGCCTCAACAAGATCGTCCCCTTCCTAGCACCACTGGTGGCCAAAGGCCTCAAATCCGTAATCCTCTTCGGCGTCCCCCTAGCTCCCAACGCGAAAGACCAGCTCGGCACCGCCGCCGACGACCCGCAGGGCCCTGTCATCCAAGCCATCCACCTCCTCCGCCGCAGCTTCCCCTCCCTCTTCATCGTCGCGGACGTCTGCCTCTGCGAATACACGTCGCACGGCCACTGCGGCATCCTGCGCGACGACGGCTCGCTCAACAACGCCCTCTCCGTCGACCGCATCAGCGACGTCGCGATGGCGTACGCCGACGCCGGCGCTCACTGCGTCGCTCCCTCCGACATGAACGACGGCCGCATCCGCGCCATCAAGCTCAAGCTCATCGAAGCCGGCATCGCGCACCAGGTTGTGCTGATGTCGTACAGCGCCAAGTTCTCTGGGTGTCTCTACGGGCCCTTCCGCGACGCCGCCGGGTCGTGTCCCTCCTTCGGCGACCGGAGGTGCTACCAGCTGCCGCCGGGCGGGCGCGGGTTGGCTAGGCGCGCGATTCAGAGGGATATCAATGAGGGCGCGGATATCATCATGGTGAAGCCGGCGAGCCAGTATTTGGATATTATTAGCGATGCTAAGGAGATTGGGAAGGATTTGCCCGTCGCGGCGTACCAGGTTTCTGGCGAGTTTGCCATGATACACGCGGGTGCTAAGGCGGGCGTATTCGATTTGAAGACGATGGCTTTTGAGGCGACCGAGGGGATACTCAGGGCGGGGGCGACGATTGTGGTGAGCTATTTCACGCCGGAATTCTTGGATTGGTTAGGGAACTAGAGGGTGGTTGGTGTAGATGTGAGAAAGAGGTAGAAACTCGTGTGCATGACGAAACACGATGGAGTAGTACTTATGAGAAGGCTCACATGTTTTTACGGCTCGCTGGAACGCATCTTGTGGGACTTTTTGGCTGGTGTTCTCTCGCTGTCACTGCCATAGACGAAAAAGTACTCTATCGCTATTCACTCATCTGGCGTGGGCTACAGCTTGTTCATTAGCCGGGGAATTTGAAAATTGTAGGTACCTTCTTCGCTCAGAACATAGTGTTTGGAGACAGTGACTGTAACAAAACAACCTTGGAATCATGATTAGTGCACGTGACGTTCACCCCTTAGCCTTCCACTCCGAGCATCTTAGCGACGTTGCTTGTAATCGAGAGACACCCAGCAACATCAACAACCCCCACAAACACGACACAATGGCTCGAGACTCGCGGCAAATGTGTAGCAACAGCATCTACACAATGTTCACCTTCCTCCTCCTCTCCGCCCTCGCCCTGCCCACTCGAGCGCTATACTTCTACATGGACGGCACCCACCAAAAATGCTTCTTCGAAGAACTGCCCAAAGACACGCTCGTAGTCGGTCAGTCCTCCATCTCTCCCTCCCTCTCGTACTCACGTTCTAACCTAACCCTTCCAGGCCACTACGAAGCCCAACAATACAACCCCTCAACCCAGACCTACCAACCGGACCCCTCCGTCGGTGTCCTCATCACCGTCGAAGAAACCTTCGACAACGACCACCGCATCGTGAACCAGCGCGGCTCCGCCTCCGGCCGCTTCACCTTCAGCGCGGCGGACTCCGGCGAGCACCGGCTGTGTTTCACGCCCTTGAACGCCGCGCACAGCAGCGGCTGGCTGAGCGGCGGCGTGCCCCAGGGCGGGATCAAGATGACGCTGGATCTGGCGATCGGCGAGACGAGCAATATTGAGAGCGCGGATAAGGGGAAGATTGGGGATATTGTGGGGAAGGTGAGGGATTTGAATGGGAGGTTGGGGGATATTAGACGGGAGCAGGTTTTCCAGAGGGTGAGTGGGAGATGCCTTTTGGGACGACAAGCTTGTGGCTTGGTTGGCAGAATTGTTGCGATTCGTTGGTCCGCTGGTACCGCCGTATGGGCGGACTAGCCAAGCGACAGTCCTGTTACTCTGTTCCTTGCCTACCACCTTGGTGGAAATTGTTACTGATGTTATGGGATTATAGGAGCGCGAAGCGGAGTTCAGAGACCAGTCCGAATCGACGAATGCCAGGGTTGTGAGGTGGACGCTGATACAATTGGCCGTGCTGGGCGTGACTTGCGCTTGGCAGCTTTCGCATCTGAGGGCTTTCTTCATCAAGCAGAAGCTGACTTAGACCTCCGGTTCGAAGCTGTTCTCGTATTGTCGTAGCGTGTATGAAGGTTCCAGGGCTGGGGATATGGTGCATCGTATGGGCTGGCGACTGCTTCTTACGTGTTGAGCGGTGAAAATACCCTTCGGTGGTGGCCTCGTGACTTTCGTTCACCTTCGAAACTCACTTAGTGGATTCCCATATAACGATTCGTAGGTAAAGAGCAATTTCACTCAGGCATGGAGCACTCTTACTCAGCATATGTCGATATGAAATTTTCATGGTGCATTCCATGGCTTGTTATGCTTTCATCATTAAGGCATATTTTGGCGAGTGTGTCTAGATTCACAAACGTCGGCGAGAGCGTCTGACAGAGTGAGACATAGGAATCTCATGATGTTTGACTGCTTTCGCAATTCACTGGGCGGATACCCGCATTGCGTTTCGTACCTGAAAGACGGTTCCTCTTGAACACAAAAGATACAACACTCGTCTGCAGCATATATCAACTTGTTATTTCTGCAACATGCTTCATCACACTGAATCTCCTCAAGCCAAGCATGAACACTCTCCTTACTATTTTCTTCCCTTCGAAATTCTCCCTAGCAAAAGAAGACCCACTCACCATGGCTGCCGTGGTTGAGATACTCTCTTACATACCTCTTCTCATGACTATAGGCTGCATATGGTATTTCTGGAACTGGGTAAGTCACCTCGAACCCCATCTTGAGAGTTCAGCCCGTGGTGTCGAGACTGATCACTTTAACAGATCAAAGCCTGCACCGACCCGACAGGCGAATGGTTATTGCACAGCAACGTGCCCTCTGCCATCGAGTCGCCGCTTGTGCATCTCTTCGACGAGAGCATCGGCAGCGCTGATGGACTTGTATCTAGAGACGTCATCGCGACTGCAAGGCCGTCAGTCGCCCACGCCCTCAGCATCATCGAGATCCTCGAAAGGATCCTGCTTCACATGGACGAGCATGATCTCCTTCATGCTCAACGAGTCTCTAGACACTGGCAATCCGTCGTGCAAAACTCGCTGCAGCTGCGACGTGCGCTGTTCCTGGCGCCTGTTCCTGGTGGACCGGTGGAGTTGGAGTCGACCACGCCGGAGGTCATTTTCGCATCGTCTTCCGACCACTCCAAGCACGAAATCCGTCGTTTCACTCTTGCTGACATCAGGGTCAACCCTCTCATCGAGCGGCATCCGCCCGGCTATCACCTAGCAACCATGCAGGTGATTTGTGCCTGCCCCGACTGCTCCAACGTAGGCGACTTGTCTTTGGATGGAACATGCATGACGCCTGTGCGTGGCAAGGCTTTTAAGCTTCCTGGGAGTTCGTGGCGGTCCATGTTCCTTACGCAGCCGCCGGTTGTCAAAGTTACAATCTGGACGTGGATTGATCTGAATGCTACTGCGGATCCCCTAGACGTTGTCAGTGAGGGTGGTATTATTCTTGGCAAGCTTGTCAAGGCACTAGACAGGTTGGCGCGAGTCGTGCACCATGAGGATCGAAATCAAATCGTGTTCGAAGTCGGGTTTCCTGGGGACTAGTGTCTGGCGTCAGGACCCTGTTCGCTCCTGAGGGCATTTGGTCTGAACAATGTTCTCACTCCTAAGATCACAGATCACCAAGCTTACGGACAAACATGCCAAAGAGCATCGCCTTCAGGGGAAACGAGGTTGTGGTGGGAAACCTCTAGATCACATGACCATAGTAGTCATTTTGAGCAAACACATGTGAGAAGCACCACCTGGAACGGGGTAATAGATAGCACACTAGGCGCTCCATAGAAAAACCGATAGCACCCTTTGGGTATCGACTAGAACCCTTCACGAATGCTCTACATGCCGCTAGACACCTACCCCGGTTGTCCTTTCAACCCTACCGTGACACATCTTCTCAGTCCTGTCCATCAGAAGTTGACAGATACTTCCGGCGTCGGTGCAAAATCTCCAAGTACTCCAGTAGAAGAACAAGGATGGTAACATACATCCACAATACTAGAACGCAGCGCGAGATCTCCTGTGGAACGTAGATGAGACTCAACAGCGCGGACGATACGTTCGGACAGCTTAACATACTATTGGTACGTGTGAAGAAGGAGTGGTAGTCGGATTCAAACGAGCGATATCATAGCCAAGCACCAAACAAAACCATACACTTGGAGGGAGCGACGCGAACGAACAGAATAGTGACCAAAATACCTTACATATTCTATGAGCTACTAAAAAGCTGTGTTCTAGCAAGCTATTCCCAAGCTAACCTCGAAGATGATCCAGCACCAACACCACATAGTAAAAAAAGCAAAAGCCAAATCTTCCGCCGAACTGATGCACACACTTCTCAAAAGCATGCACTGGTATCATACTGCCCCTACACCCTCTCCCTCCCCTCTCCCCCTCCCTCCTTCATCGCCCCACTCCCATCCACCCATCCACCCATCCACCCCCCTCCTCCTCTCCCCAACACCAACCTAATACCCGTTCATCGTCACCCTCTGCGAATTCCGGCTGAGCTCCCTATCCGCGGCCGGACTGATCGGGCGACTGCCCTGCGCCGCGCTGCTCTCCTTGAGCGCGAGCAGCTGCTTGGCGCGGAAGCTCTCGTAGTGGATCTGCGACGTCGTCTCGATGAGGTCCTGCAGGTGGGTGCGGGTGAGGAAGTTGCGCAGGTAGGTGAACTCGCAGTGGGTCTCGTCCTCGACTGGCGGTGAAACGTTAGTGTGTGAGGTTGGTGAGGTGTTTGAGGGGGACTCACCATTGATGATGCCCCAGCGGTTCTGGCGGCCGCGGACTTGCTTGCCGCCGACGACGATGCTTTTCTCGGACCCGACGACTGCGAAGGGGATGAGGCTCTGCAGGTGGTCAGCGTGTGGCCCATTGACTTCTCTAATCCTGGAGCACCGACCTTAATCTGCTGGTTCAGCGCCACCTCCTCCGGATCATACTCGTCATTGTCATACGGATACATCCTGAGATTATGAAACTGGAACTCCTCCCTAATCCTCTCCTTAAACATCTGCCGCTCCTCCATCGTCAGACTATCGCTCTTCGCAATCACCGGCACCACGTTCACAAACTCGCTCAGCTTCTTCAGCACGACGATGTCGATCGGCTTGAGCGCATGCCCCGACGGCTGGATGAAGAACAAGCAGCAGTGGATGCGGGTGTCCTGCAGATACCGCTCCCGCTGCGCCGTGAGCTCCTTGCGCAGGTACGCGCTGTGCTGGTCTTTGATGTACTTGACGATCGGGTCCCAGCACCGGTCGTTGTTGATCAGGTCGCCGTAGCCGGGGGTGTCGACGATGTTGAGCCGCAGGCGCACGCCGTTCTCTTCGATGATGTGCGAGACGGCTTGGATCTCGGTGGTGCTGCGGATGGGCTCGTCGGGGGCCAGCCGGCCTTTGCTGTCGATGAGGTGGGACGCGAAGATTGTGTTGATGAGCGTGGATTTGCCGAGGCCGGTTTGGCCTGGGGTGGTGCGGTTAGTGAGCGAACTGGGTGAGAAGGAGTGGAGAAAGTGAGGAGAGGACGTACCGACGCAGATGACATTGAATTGGAAACCGCGCTTTAGCAGCTTGCGCTCGATCTGCTGCGTGATGCTGTCGAAGCCGACGTGGCTCTTGGGATACACGCTCTGCGGCGGCTGCTGCTGGTGCATGGTGGCCATTGGAGCTGGAGATTGGGGGGGAGGTGACTGGGGAGGAAGGGATTGAGGAGGTAGCGACTGTGGGGGATACGGCTGCTGCTGCTGCTGCTGCTGCTGCGGAAACGATTGAGGTTGCTCGGGCTGAGGTTGTGAGAAGCCGAGCAAGCGTTGGGTAGTGGACAAGCGCGAATTCTGGGCGGTGGTCATGGATCAGACAGGAGTCAGGTACATGTAGTTGTGGTGTTGATATATTTTCCTGTGTAGAGAGGATTCAAGGGTCTGCTGTCGATGCGGGAAAGGGGAATCTGCCCATCTTTCCCGAACGGGCCAAGCTTCATCGCGACTTTCGTCTGGGGAGCTTCAACTTCATCCAAGTCGGGTTGTTAGATATCACGATAGCGCAACCTCTGCAGTCGCCGGTTACAGGAGGAATCTCTCGAAATTTTCGCAATGGCAGCTCTACGACAGCTCTCGTCCTCGCCGCTCCTACACTTCCTCCAACCCATCGCCAATGCGCCGCTGCGGCCAGCAACCCTCATACCAGTCCTCCGCCGACTACATTCCCCGTTCACATCCTCGATAACAATACCAGTCCCGATAGCAGTAATCGCTGGCGTGTCGATAGTGCTGCGCGACATATGGGAGTCTATTTTGCGAGCGGTGCCGAAGAAGAAGACATCACACATGAAGAAGCGGCATAGGCAGATGGCGGGCAAGGCATTGAAGGATGTGACAGAGCTGAACAAGTGTTCGAGTTGTGGAAGGGTCAAGAGGATGCACCTGTTGTGTCCGTATTGTGTGCAGTGTATGTCGAGGGCCTATGCAGCTTGTTGTAAGATGGCGAGACTGACTGTGTTATAGCTATCCAGTCGTGGTTCAAGAAAGGCTCGGAAAAGCCGGCTACAGAAGAAACGACGGCGATAGAAAAGGCGTGAAGATTAGTTCGGTAGCGAAGGATTGTAAAATCCAAGGTTATCTGCATATTGTACAGCAGGGCATTGCATTGCAGGTGTTGGTGGGGGTTTGATTTGATGTGCAGTGTGTTATACTAGCATTTCTTGCGCCGTTGCAACAGTCAGGTGCAGTGGTCAAGGTACCTATCGTGGAGCGTCCTGGTGTAGCGAATAAGTGTACGAAACCTTTACGGAACATGTTTGCCGTCTGCTCATATTGCACTCGTCCATCAATCGTCCGTCATAGGGCTCTAGGCCGTGCGGGCGAGGTACTGCATGTTCTGCAAGCTCTCACAGGGATAACCTTCTTATAATCAAAGACATCCATGTACTTCAAGTTGTCAGTTTGAGCAGCAGTGAAGCCGCTGGTGAATCTATTTCGACTATGACCAGCGATTATGACAATAGTGATCCAAAAGGACTGTCGGTGTACCCAAACACCATGCATTTTGCAAGAACGTTTCCCATCCAAATCTCAATGCATGTACCAACTCAATGCACTTGTCCAACCCAGCACATTTACAATGCATCCAATCCAACCAATGCAAAAACACAACCAAACTTCTTACTCCAATGTGCACCGACGCTCAGACAGATTTTAGATGCAAGACTAGAAAGAAATCTTAAGGGAAGTGCGGTGAGGGTGTTGTGTATCCCTAGGCGGGTCGTGAGTTGTACGTTGGATTGCGTAGTGAGTCAATGTACGGTTAAGCAGGTGGTATTCTCGAATGCGAATTAGGACCAAGCATGGACGGAATCGGTTTTCGTCGTGCCTTGGCCTGTGGTATACGTGGTACGCCTTGTATGGCGCGAGGCTCCTTCATCAAGGTGATATCAAGTTTTGCGGGGACTGCACAAGAGTCGCGTTAGTGCTGTTTGAGATGCAAGGTTCGTCGTTTTGACTTACTCCTGCTGACAACCTGCCGGTAATCGCCCGGAAAGCGAGCATTCGGTGGTGTTGCGACTGCCGTCCGCCACAAGTGGTCGGAGGTGTCGGAAAGGAAGTCGGTGCCTTCAACAATGCTCAGTAAATACTCTAGGCATACAATAGGACTGCGCAAGAACTCACTTGATTTAGAGAAGAGGGACGTCCGGCCACGATT
>JAKLMF010000072.1:0-34894 GCA_022813555.1 Botryosphaeria agaves | reverse complement strand
TCTAACTGAGGAGAGTGGAAGTTAGAGTTTCGAAGATAGGGATGGCGTGGGAAAGAACCAGGCGTTGTTGCGGAAAGTGCCGCGCCGCTAAAAATGCCAGAGAACAGTTTATCGGTTTTTGTAGTAGTTGCATTCTCTTGCTGTGTTAGATCGCCCGTCAAATGACCACGTCTGCGCCAGGCAAGGCGCTTTTGGCAGGCGGATATCTCGTTCTGGATCGTGAATACACGGGGCTCGTCTTCGGACTTGATGCTCGCATCCATGTTGTCATCCAGCCGCTTCCAACCAGCTCCGGCGTCGCTTTGTCGGAAATTATCGTCAAGTCTCCGCAGTTCAAGAGTGCCAATTGGGAGTATGGGTACAGGCTGGCCGAGCATGGCGGAGGCATCGAAGTCACCCAGCTGAGAGCGTAAGTAGAGAAGATGTACATTGTCTCGTATTTCCATATACTTTGGAGTAGCAGTACCGTTGCGTAGAAGCCAGCGTGCATTGACGCAAACTGAGTATGATGACATGTATGTCTACCAGACAAATTAATGTTCAATCTGTCATGCAACTCATGTCTCAAAATTCACACACTTATCTATGCGGTCAATCGTAGTTCTGCTCTCACTGATCTCCATCGAAATCCTTTCGTCGAGACCGCTCTGAGCTACGCTCTTACCTACGTCTCTGCCCTGGCGTCTCCCATGATCAAGCCTGCATCGATCACAATCCTCGCAGACAATGATTATTATTCACAGCCGTCACCAAACCACCCACATGGGAAGCCAGCGTCAGACAGATTCAACAAGTTTGGAGTCCATCTGTGGGATGCTCATAAAACTGGTCTAGGCTCATCCGCAGCTCTGGTAACGGCCTTTGTCGCTGCCGTTCTGGTCCACTATCTGCCCGAGGATGTCTTTTCGCTGGCATCAGATTCTGGCAAAGCCAGACTGCACAACCTTGCTCAAGCGGCTCATTGTGCAGCTCAAGGCAAGGTAGGCTCCGGCTTTGATGTTGCTTCGGCTGTGTACGGGTCATGCATCTACCGAAGGTTCTCTCCCAGCTTGCTCGAGTCGCATGGAGAGCCCGGGTCTGCAGGGTTTGCTCAGCATCTGAAGGCTCTGGTCGAGGAGACAGATAAGACGAGCAAATGGGACACGCAGATCACCAAATTAGCCGTGACTGTGCCCAAAGGCATACGACTGGTTATGTGCGACGTCGATTGCGGCTCGAAGACGCCTGGAATGGTCAAGAAGGTACTTGCATGGAGAAAAGAGAAGCCTGAAGAGGCGAATGGAGTTTGGACACAATTACAGAAAAACAATGAGGCCCTTGCAACTGAGCTGGTAGAGCTAGCTGGTAAGGACAGCAAAGACTATAGCCGGCTGAAGCGATGCATATCGGACATCCGTGCTAGTATCAGGGAGATGTCGCGACTATCAGAGGTGCCAATTGAGCCAAAGCCGCAGACGCAGCTCCTTGACGCTTGCACAGACTTGCCTGGAGTCATTGGCGGCGTGGTTCCGGGGGCAGGTGGCTACGATGCTGTCGCTCTTTTGGTCGAGGACGACGAGCAGGTCTTAGAAAGGCTACGTGAATTCTTGGATGGATGGGAGTTCGAGGGGGGAGACGAAGCGGAAACGAAACTCGGCAGAGTAAGCATGCTCGGTGTCCGCGAGGAAACGGAGGGTGTGCGGCTAGAAGATGGCTCGATGTACGAACAGTGGATTGAGTAGCCAATATCGTTGACAAGTCCGTGAGCTTCATCCATGGAAGCCCGATGCCTGAGCCGCCATCAATCGCCTCAGGCTCGGGCCCACCCCGTTTTCTCCAGGTCTTGGCGACGACTTTGAGAATGGGAGATCTCCCGAGCCCGCCGTGACTGTGGGTTTCCATTGCGATACGAACACCGTTGGAGACTACAAGCTTGCCCACTCGGTCCAATCTCCTGCACATAACCCCCATATCGGGCCTACTTTTCCCTGAATTAGTGCGACAGGGCCATCTCATCGGGGCAGCTGTTGCGCCATCGTGACTGTCCTCTTGCCCTCTTGCCCTCCGATCTGCACGAGAAGCCGCATCCCAATCTGGTTTCAGCCACAACCAACCCATCCAACTTTACCTCGAGCTTGCGACATTCGTTGCTCACCTACCTGGGCCCGCTATCAACCCACAGACTGCAGACTTAACGTATTCCCGCCATCGTCGCTCGTTACAACACTATCTTTTCGGCCACAATGGCCGCAGCGGCTGGGGAAGCGTCCGCCACAGGAGAGCCTTCGACCGTACACCCGGCAGATGCTTCGCGGACGGTGCATAACGGTATACCGGCTTCGAACTCGGTCGAAATGACCAATTTTTATTCGCATCCGCAACCACCAGCGGTCGAGCAGTCTCTCGAATCCGCCGTTCCGCCTCCTGCCGCAGCCTCCTCTGTACAACCAACTTCACAACCACCGGCATCTCTACCCCTCACATCATCTGTCGCAGAAGACTACAGTGTCATACCATCACAGCCTCCGCATCCAGCACAGTCTGCTGCCTCACCAGTCCTCAGGCGTGCTGAAACCGAAGCGATTGGGCCCGCAACCGACACGCCCGCTGCACCTCCAGATCCGGCCGCAGGCCCAATTGTGATAATCACTCTGCTGTTAACGAGCGGCGCGCGACATCCGTATAAGATCGACGAGAAGTATCTCAAGAAACGGAATGTTACGGTGGAGAAGATGGACCCTTTCAACATCAGCGTGTATACGCTTAAGGAGCTGATATGGCGGGATTGGCGGGAAGGTAAGGATCAATCTATTCTTGCTTGAATACGGGGGAGCCTCGAGTGTAAGAAAGAGCGGACCACAACGTGATGGGAGGATATCCTGTCGACCAAACGAAGGCCCTCGCAAGCCGACTTTGCTGGGTTTGCGGACCCTGTTGATGGTGTGGTACACTGGAGTCTATCTACAGCGCACTAACGACCCCTCCGCACGTTGCGTATCCCCACATCATTCGCGCACCAGGCTCCTGTCCAACTCTCAGACGTGGCAAACCCACCATTAGTAGCATAGCATGCGCTAACCGACATCTGACCCCACAGAATGGGATCCCCGTCCCACATCCCCAAGCGCCATCCGGCTCATCCACTTCGGACGGATGCTAGACGACAAGGCGCCTCTAAAAGGTAACTTCTCCACCTATCACTCACTCTCATCACCCCCTTCCCCTTTCTCCCCACTCCCCCCACAATCTTCCTCACGAGTCTCCATTCATGCTACGAATTTCTATCAAAGAAACAACTCCCTCCATTCCTTCATACCTTCATTTCCCGATCTCCCTGTACTGTAAACCCACTAACTCCCCACCCACCTGTAGACTGCCGCTTCGCCCTCGACGCCCCCAACGTCGTGCACATGACCGTCAAGCCGCAAGAGATGATGGACGAGGAGGAGGGCGGCGCCAAGACGGGCAAAGGCGACATCCGGCGGCGCGGCAGCGGCGACCGCGAGCCGGGGTGTCGCTGCGTCATCCTGTGAGTGGCCTGAGGATGGCGGGAAGCCTTTCCCCGCTCCCCTTCGTCCTGGCACTGGGAGGATGAGAGCGCTGAGTTCAGCTCCGGGGGTTGTGGTGGCGTTGCTGGTGAGTGCTGTGGGTGGGAGAGGAGAGGGGTGAGATGGGGGGAGAGGCGGTGTTGGTGTTCGCGGTTGGGGAGCTTCGGCTCCGTCTTTGTGCGCAGAGGCAGTATGAGAGTGGATGGAGGCCTTGTGTCACTCGTATGTGTGTGTGAAGTTTTTTTTCCTACATCTTGGGCGTCCGTCACGACTCTCATTGTGTCAGGGCGTTCGAGATCTTTATGGCTGTGTAGCATCACGGGAGGCGTTGTGGAACGTCTGAGCTTCTGGGGCTTCCCTTTCTTTGTATATGATACCGTGACGCAAATTTCTGTCATTTGGGTTCTTGCGGGTTTGAAAGAGTGTACGTTGCGGCATGCAGCGAGTGTGATACGATGAGTACGCTTCGGAAATATGCAGACGTTCCGCTATGCACTTGGGTTATGTACTCTGCACACCCCCAACTACATATACCTGCAGAGGAGGACCTTGCCTCGCAGCTCTACACCACATGATTGAGAGGCGCCTCGAAGGGATCAGCACCAAGAAAAAGCACTTCATATACAGGAGCCATATCTAAGCAAGTACCAAGTCCCGGGTATCTCCGCTGCGCTCCAGCAAAACTCCCCCCAGCGCCGACAGTGAACAATATCTATTACCATGAGCAACATCGCCAGAGCAAAACAAACTTCCCGCACCCAACGAACAAAGACATCCATCACTTCTTGACAACCCTCAACAGCGACGGAATCCTCGCCGCCCGACTCAAGCCCACCCGATACTTCGACTTGGCCGTACTGCCCGTACTCCCGGACGCCTGACCCTTAGCCTGACCCTTCGCCTCCGTCACCTTCGGCGTCTGCACCGCCTCCTTCACCTCCTGCTTCAACGACGACGACGACGACGTCCTCGCCGCAGCAGGAGGCGTATCCGGCGGCGTGTTGGGAGATGGGTCACCCGGGTCTGCCTTTGGCGCAGGTGTGCCTGATTTGGGGGTCTTGGTATTGGCGTCGACTTCCCGCAGCTTCTTTTCAGAAGCGGAAGGCTTGGTCGGTTCTGGTAGCTGTTGTTCGACAGCCTCATCATCGTCGCGCTTGATCTCGACGGGCGCGTCCTTGCGTGGTCGGCCTCGACTTCGTTTCTTGGCTGGAGGTTGTTCTGGGACTGAGGGCTGCTCGACCGGCTCGGGTTCTTCTGGTTTTGTTTGGATCGATGGTTTGGTGCGCTTGGGCGCTGGTAATGAGGGAGGCTCGTCGGTGCCGAGTTCGTCGTGGTCTGAGTCTCGGACTGAGCTGTTCCGCTTGCCACGATGTTTGACGGGTTTTCCGTCAGCTTTGATGGCTGGCTTTCCAGGCATTTCTTGAGCATTGTGCGGTGGGCCGGCCTCATCAGGTGTTGCATTGTTAGACTCCGGTTCATGCACGGCGCTTTTTGTGCTGTCTTTCGGAGCTGTCAAAGATGCTTTGGTGTCATCCGACTTGGATTTGGCCCTTGTTTTAGAGATCTCGACGTGTGCGAGGCCTCTAGATCTGGGTGAAGTCTCCTCTTCCTTACTCTGCTGCGGACCGTCTTCCGTGTACGCTCCAGATTGAGCTTCCACCTCCTTCTGTTCCCCTGAAATCTCGGCTCCAGGACCCTTCTTCAGCGTCTTCGCCTGCACGGCGCGTTTTGAGGACGGCTTATCCTCAACAGTAATCGAGCCCGCAAGTGAATCTTGCGTGCCTGTCCCTGGAGCGGGATTATTAAGCAGCCACTCAATAGCGGCGTCGATGTTACCTTGTTTCTCCCTAAGAGCCATCTTCGCCTGAGATGGACTGAAGCCCATACTCGTCATCGATTCAATCTTCTCCGCTTGAGAGAGGATGATCTGATCAAAGGATGCATCGACGGTCTTCCTGCGTCTTGGTTTCTTGACAGCTTTCTCTGGAATAACAGAGTAATCGATTGGTTCTTCAGCGACCCTTGCGGAGCGTGACCGGCTTGGCCGGGGTTTGTACTGTTCTTTGGGAAGACCGATGGCCAGTTCATCGGAATGCAGGTGGTCTGCCGCTTCTGGTTGTGTGCTTTTCTTTGAGCTGCGGCTTCCTTTCGATGTGGTGCTGGCAAAAGAGCCTTGGTTTGTTGGCTCCAGCCCGGCAAGCAAAAAGGAACCACCAGCTGTACCAGGGTCCTTTGTAGATGGACCATCAGCCTATGAATGTGGTTAGCAGATCGATGTTCTCATGTCTAGTACGGCCTCTTACGGATTCAGTGTCTATATAAGCAGACCAAGGGATGGACGAGCTGCTTTCATTATTCTCAGATACTTGCACCCCAACCGTCGACACCGGAGGAGCATTAGCAAATATAGCTTCGTTCACAAGGCGCTGCTGTGTTGGACTATTGTCCGGAATGGTACTCGACTGCTCGGGGAACATTGCGAGAGGCTCATGCTGCACGAAGTCGTCTGCCATAGAAGCTGGCAGGCCCCACGACGGCGTAGGTCCCAGGCTGGCGTCAATGGACGTCTCGGGAGGTGCAGCATCTGGAGTGTATGATCTGGTTGCTGCATTGTTCTCGTCGCTGTCCATGTGTCCGTTGCTCATACTCGACTTCTTTGATGCTCCAAAGTCGCCACTGGATGCTGGCTGCTGCCTGCGCTGGCTCGAGCCATATGTCTGGGCACTCTTGATCCGTTGCGGCTTCTCTACTGACGCGCTATTCTCCGCATCGCCAGTCATCCTCCTGCGCTTGTTGCGCAACGCTGCGAGAGAATTGGAGCTTGTAAGGGTGTCCGGATCGCTCGTTGGCGGTCTTTTGTTATTGCTTGGCATTGATTCTATCAGGTCTCGCTGAGCGTCCTGGATCTCTCTCCGCAGCAGTTCTGGTAGTGTTAGTCCGCCACCGTTGTAAACAGAGCAGTGCCTGAGGCCGGCGGTCTACCTGTCGAGCTGGTCTGGTTGGTGGATAATGACGCATCATTCCCACTTGAGACGCGTTCTTCGCGCACAAGTTGCACTGGTGATCTAGTACTGTTTGGTGAACCGGGTGCGCTATCCAAATCTCCATCATCGTCCGAGTCTTGCACGATTCTGGGCATATTTCGAGGTCGCTCGCATGGTGAATGCCTGACAAAACGCGACGTTCTACCTGAAGCGTCGGCAGGCAGTCACGAGCTTTCGCGTCAGGCAGAGTGGGCGAATCGGGATTAGCCGCGCGGCATTTGAGCTGCCTGAGCTCTTCAGATGTCAAGAGCCTCATCATCACTGTCAAACTGTCAAGACTGCAGAACACAACCTCCTCCCAACGCTCTACAACTCCACCTTAACTTCGAATAATCCACAAGAAGACTCCAGATACTACAACACCAAACACCACGATGGTACGCCCCTCCTGCAGTCCCATCATGTCCCAAACCACAGCCAGTTCCATCCGTCCTAACACAACCACAGGCCCTCCGCATCACCCCCTCAACCAGCACCTCCAAGTCCACATCATCCACTCTCGGCGCCCCCTCCGCCCCCGGAATCCACGACACCCTCCGCTCCAACCTCTCCCTCTCCACCCCATCCCCTTCCACCACCTCCACAACCACGCCCGAAGCCCCCCTCCAGTCCACCCACCCCCTCGAAGCGCGCCTGGCAAAGTGGCGCGCGACGCAAGACGCGCTGAAGATGGAAGGGCTACGCCGGGTCTACGGTATCGGGGAGCCGGTGCGGCGCGGCATGGAGCTGAGGATCGCGGCGCAGGGGGAGTGGCGGCCGGCTGTGCTGGGTCGGGCGGCGGGCGTGCATGGGGATGTGCTGGCTGGACGGGACTGTGAGGTGGGTTGGGAGGACGTGTTCATGGGTGAGTTGGTTTCTTTTGCTCTTGGGGAGTTTCTGTGTGGGCGATGGCTGGATTTTGGGACTGACGCGTGCGGTTGCAGGAGACGAGTTGAGGGACGTTCCGGACTTCCATACGGAGATGGAGGCGAGGATGAAGATGAACTGGTAGTGGGAGATGGCGTTGTTGCAATGAAGGGGAGGAGGGGCGTTGCGGGGAATGAGGCTCGCGGAAGACCGAGGAGGGTAATCAGTGTACTCTACCTACCTTCACTGTACCAACGACATAGGGCAACTGGGTTAGACTGGGGCATCAAAGGGCGTCCATATCAATCACCAGAGTTTGGAAAATCAGACTAAGCTCTATAATGGATGTTCGTACCACTCAATAATCGCCGTCTCGACAATAACCTCGTTGCTCACGTCGCTCGTGTCATTGCCTGCAACTTACCCACAGCAACAGTATTACCAGGAACTGACAAGAATAGAAAACGAACTCCAAAAGACCACCAATGCAGAGATAGTGAGACTGCGGTCCAAGAGAAAGCGACAGGTCGCCCAGCAAAAGTGATAACCGAAACCTCATCCCATTCAAGCGAAATCAGCGCAGTAGGAGAAGCCGCGAAACTCTTCCTGCATAGCTTGGGAAAGTACTACAGACACAAAAGTTAGCCGGTGTAAGCGAGAAAAGACGGGCAAGCAACATACCAGACTGCACAGGCGTAAGCACGGGCGTAACACTGGTAAACTCCGAATCGAAGTTGCTCGTGTCTGTCGGCGAGGCGATGGTCGGGATGAACGGCGCCGGAATGCGCTTGTGATAGACGTCCTCCCAGTTGATATTCCTGAAGAACGCATGGCTCATAATCTCCTGCGCGTCAGTCGGGCCACTGCCGAGCCGCAGCTCCGGCTCGCGTGTGAGCAGTTTCTGCAGGATCGAGACGGAGTCGCGAGGCATGTGGATCGGGTAGAGAGGTTCGTCGGCCAAGATGGCGTCGTAAATCTCGTCTTCGTCTTCGCCACGGAAAGGGGATTGTTGGAGGAGCATCTGGTAGATTAGGACTCCGAAGGCCCACCAGTCTACTGCGCGGCCGTATTTCTTATCTAGCAGGATCTATGAAGTGGTGAGCGATGGATGACACCGTCTCGTAGGCAAAATAGTACATACTTCGGGAGCCATGAACTCGGGTGTGCCACAGAAAGTGCTCGTGGTCGAGCCGTACCACATATCTTCTTTGCAAAGACCGTAGTCTGCAATCTTGATGTGCCCGTCTAGGGTGAGCAAGATGTTGTCGAGTTTAAGATCACGGTAGATGACTCCATTCTCGTGGAAGTACTTCAATGCCAAACACACTTCAGCGGCGTAGAATCTGTACGAATCAGTCATGCAATCTTCCCACGGCGGAGAAGCAATCACTTACTGGGCTCTCTTTGTCCCAAACGTTCCTCGCTGGATGTGCAACATTAGATCACCTCCACTGATATACTCCATGACGAAGTAAACCCTAGTCTCCGTTTGAAAGCAAGCATGGAGGTTCAGTAGGAATGGATGCCGTTCCTTGTTTGCAATTAAGAACACTCTTTTCTCGGACCGTGTGCTCTCGACCTCGTCGTTCTCGATTATAAACTCCTTCTTCAACACCTTGATGGCATAGAGTTGTTTTGTGGTCTTCGTCTCTGCAAGCATGACTTTGCCAAAGTTACCTTTGCCTAGTACGGCTAGGAAGTTGAAGTGATCGAGCCCTATCCGTCTGCCGGTGCCCTGAGCGTTTGCTGGTGGAGTAGACTTCTGTTGCATCGCTTGACTGGCAGTGGGGACCACCGCAGTGGATGGCGCCTGTGGCTGCTTGCTCTGTGGCGGCGGTGGTGGCATGTCATATTGTGGCTTGGCCATGGGCTGTTGCTGCGACTGAGTTTGGAATGGCTGCACCGGATATGTAGCGTAATCGGCGGGGTTGTAGGGGCTCTGCTGGGGTGGTTGGGATTGCGGAGCACGGCCCTGACCATAGCCAGAATCACGCTCTGTACGGGCGCCCGGAGTACTTGGGTGACCCCCTGATGTCCGTGAGGCTGCTCCAGCTTGGTAATCCGTTGGTGATCTCTGGTAACTAGGTGCCTTAACTGGAGGACCGCCCATTGCCGCCGCAGCAGCTGCGGCTGCCGAGGTCGACGATGTACGTGGAGCGGCTGCAGGCCGATGCTGGACTGGAGACGGTGGTATCGCAAAGGATTCTCGAGCCGCATTGAGGGAAACGTTAGACGTTGGTCCATAAGAGTCACTTCTCGGCGGAGGAGGCAGTTCCTGGCCCTGTTCCTTCCCATAAGAGAACCTTTGACCCTGGGCCACCTCATCCCCCCCGGGTGCTGGAGCATATGAAGGTTTCGGAGGCGGAGGTGTTGGTCTGCCAGTCGGCCTCAACGTTGTACGCATCGAAGATACTGACGGTGGCTGCCGCTTTTTGGCGTTCCTGATCTCGCCCAATATTTGATTTGCAACCTCCATTGACATTCCGCAGAAGTCCGGTACAAAATGCACGCATTGCGCGTGACACGTAAGACCACACTCTGGGCTCTCTCAGTAAGATCACAAATAGCGGAGGGTTAGAGTGAACATACCGTTGCACTTTCTACATTGTTTCCTTCCCAATGGAAGCATGTACCCACAGTGGCAGCACCAGTTTGCGCCCATGTTTGAGAAAACTTCGAAGCGATGAGGTATGCGGTGATTGAGCTTCGCTTCGTCGGGGTCTGTTTCTGCATTCGACTGCGTGATACATTTGGTGACAACCTTCGGGTAACATTTCTTGTGGCATGTATACTTGCAATCCGAGCATTGCATACCAGCCGCGTACTTGAGGAAGTCACCGCACAAAGCACACCGCATAATGTTGTAAAACTGCTGCTGCACAAATTTGTGCCCGTATTGCTCGTGGACTTCTTCTTTGCGTTGTCGAATGGCACCTTTTCGATTGAGTCCGACGTCGAAAGGTCTGCGGTCTTTGGTCTGCTTGACTAATGACATCTTAGTATCACTGTGATAACCCAAGAAGTCCCAGACTTACCAAAACTCATTGTGAGTTGTATCCGTCCCACAGGCTCAAGTTGAAACCATGAGTCGATGTAAACAGGTCCGGTTTGAGGTATCGGTCCAGCATTGTTTCCAGGACCTTGCCCAGCGCCTGCGCTTGCGGCCCCTCCAGATGCGAAGTTTTGTCCCGGTGGGGGATTGAACTGCAGGTCCGACCGAGTGGTATTTCCGCCCACCGTTTGATCGGCGGATACCCAACCAGAGTTATTGAGCTCTGCTTGGATCCTCTGACGTCGCATCTCCTCGACCAAATCTGAGATTCTGATCCAGAGCATTCCGATTGGCATTGAGTAGTCACCACTCCTATCGTACACAGTAAGCTCGATCTCATTGGCCTTGTCGATATCAATTTCGTGGAGTTCATCAGTCCACTTGTCCGTCCGGGTTGGTCTGGTTCTCCCTTTGAAGACGTCTTCCACCTTGATTATAACAAAGGTCTCCGGACCCCTGCTAAATCTACCCGTTGCAGCGTGATCGACGTCTGCAACAGAGTGGATCTTCAATGAGAGGTGGCCACTCAGCGGCTTCCTTGCACTTGGTACGTTAAGGCTGTCATCTAAATCCCGTTAGTTTGGTGTGAACGCCTAGAATGCTGGGGAAAGATTCACCATCTGGCGCGTCTGCTCCTTCAATATCGACATGAAGATCAGAATAGCGTTTCAGAGCTTGTTGTAGCAACTGTATCTTTTGATTGCTTTCGATCCGGCGTGCTTCAGCATCAGCTTTGCTTTTCCTGTCGCCCTCTAGCTGGTACAATCGGACCATCTTCTCGATGCCGTCCTTGTATTGTTTTTCCACGTTCAACTTGAACTCGAGTTGTGCCAACATCAGTTGTATTCGCGGCCCAAGATAGGGTGTATCCCATTTGATAAGATCTGTGCGAGGTTTTGTCAGTCGCTTTCTGTCAAGTGTGGCGCGAGCTCAAGTACACGCATACCGAGTTTGCTGTAGTTGGGCCTAGGCTTAGGTACCAAGCCAGGTGGGGGTTTAGCATAAGGTGCGGATGGAGGCATCAACACACTTCCTCCGTTCATTTGACGGCTATACCCTTCAGGAGGAGGATTCCCGTAACCAAAATCCCCAGCTTGGTCCGGGTACCCGCCCCGACTGTCCTGGGCTGGTGGATATCTGCTACCGCCCTGCTGAGGTCCCGCGCCGCCGTGTACTGGTGGGGCTGGTCCGCCATTGCTTCCTGGTCCCAACCGCATGGTCTCCATATCAGCGCCTACCCTCCGCATCTGTAGCTCTCGCAGCCGCCCCTCCAGGTATTCGATGTTCCTGCGGCCATCGCGAAGTTGCGTGTCGAGGCGCGAGAGGACAGCGGGATTGTTTGTTGACTGTCGCATAGCATTTGCGGCATTGATGAGCGCCTTCTCCCGGTCGATCTTCTTGTGGACATTGCTGGTGACCTCGTCGTCGTTCATGTTTGCGGCTGTGTTGTACAACGGCTAGAATCAGCTATACACACACTGCGCTTCCCACTTTGGCAGATCAACAACGGCCTAACAGCGCCTGCGGATGACGCGGAAATCCACGCGTGGTTTCGAGAGCACGATCGCTGCACCGGCCCTTTCGGCCGCCGTTCCGAATAGGTGCGATAAACAGTCCAAGAGCGAGGAGGTGAAGACAGATGCCGGCGAGCCACAGAGGGGTCTTTAGTGATGAGCAGTCTTTGTATTCGCGTGATGTCAACTATGGTGCGTTGCAGGGGTGGTCCACTCAGCCACGGCCCAGCCGATTAGGTGTGGGATTTAACGGCAAGCTAGTCGGTTGGCGGTCCCTTTTACTTGCAGCCGCCGGTGGCCAAAGTATGTTTTTAGGAGCGGGCACTATCGAATCTGCAGTCTGGAGAAGGCGAGGGGCGGGCTTTCCAACGATAGCGAGGATCCAAATGCCGTTGTCGATGCTGTCGAATGGAGTCCCTACTTAGTAAGAAAGCCGGCCTGCCGCTTGGCAACTTGTCAACGGCGAGGCTTTCTCGGGGCCAAACACACCACCACCGCTGGGCCTTAGTCTCACCCTTCCTTATCTGCATGCATCACTGTTATGTATCCATTGCCACGAGACCTGCATAAATCTCACTACGTTGCTTGGGAAGGGGAAACGACTGTCAACGTCTACCAGATTTTGCGGGTAGCGCAGGCTTGTATCCATGGTTCGACCGCTGTCACTTTTGGTTACGTGAAACTTCCAAGACTTACCCCAGGCTTTACTGTCATCATAAGTTAGGTACCTTGGTAGTTCAGGTTCACTCCTCTTCAAGATCCATTCTCTGCCGATCAGCAAGTATTGTGTCTACAATCAGGCTCAACCCTGCAATTCACTGCGGTCAACACCTTCTCCAACTGTTACCCATAGTAGGAATACAACACCGATGCCTGAAGCTACATGTTGCATCAAGACCGCTCTTGACGAGTGGATCGATGCTTGCTGTCAGAGTTCTGGCCATTGATTGAAGGCCTCCTTTCAAATTCACGTCCGCAAGGAAATTACACTTTCATTCAGTACCTAGACGGACACACGCATCAAGCCGTCCCGTCATGATGCTCATACAAGCTTAGCACGCGTAAGCTCCCGAACTCTCGGAGACCTGGAGCTGGGCGAGGATTAATGGCAGCCCTGACCGATGAACGATAGAGAGGGTCGCGCATAAATACATTGCAGCATAACACCGTGAAGATGGTTCCTCCAACTGACCATGTAGTCGTCACCAGCTGGAGTGAGTAGAGAGACAACTGCGCATCAAGCACTGAAGACTCTCGTGCGTATCTACCTTATTGCGTCCATGACCCCAGACATGTGACCCGTGGTTGCACAGCGCTCGAACCTACGCTCAGCGGCTAGTTTCAACTGTATCGTTTCATATTCGAGGATCCGTTGACTGCTCTGTCCAAACGAGACTGTCCTGAAGCAATTGCGCAAACGCAGTGCACTGCATGCTAGCCACAAAGTCCGTCCCGCGAGCTGCACAGCCGGCAACGGCAAGCTTTCCGACGACGAACTCGACATCCGAAACTCCCGTCCCTCTCATTCCTCCGGCACTACATGTACCTTAAGCTCCAGATCTTCGCCCTGCCTCGGGATTTCGTTCACTCCTCCTGAGTTGCTCGCAAACCGGCTGCAGTTATACATGAGACTACTTGTGAAGAACATTCCTGACACGCCCGGTGGTTCATCAAGGCGCGGCGTCGCCATCCCGCTGATCATCCGGAGTCCCGAGGTCTGTCTGATTGGCCTACCGCCCCACGAAGCGCTCCGCGAGATTGTCGCGGTACCTGAGGTACTTTGTAAATATCAGGAGGAGGCATTACAGCTACAGCCCAAGTCTTTCGGCGCTGATTGTCTAACCTCAAGACTGCTTCAAGAACACCGTCAAAATTACTTCCTTCGCCCCGCCTGAGTCCGTATCTCCAAAGAACCCCACGTACTCGCAAGGCACCGAACAGCACCATACCGCGATCGCGAACCGCATCGACGCGTCGAACCTCGACCTCTCTCCCTCATCTACTCAAGCAGTAGAGAACGCCGCGCAAAGGTTGCTAGCCGCTGCGTCAGGTGAGGGGGCGGGGTCGCGACGCTCGGAGCAGCCTCGTATGAGGTCCTCCATAGCGTGTGCGCGATGTAGAAGGAGCAAGGTCAAATGCATCAATAACGGTGTGAACACAACCTGCCGAGCATGTGGAACATCAGGCAGAGAGTGCACCTATCCGACGCCGTTGCCTGGCGGAGGTGGAGGAGGCGCCAGAAGGGAGAGTTATCTACCTGCTCCAAACGGAACTCCACAAGTACCAGCCGAGGCGCCGTCTATCACAGCTGCAACGGCGGCACCACCGAGTACGGTAATGGGTGAGGTACGTCAATAGAAACATTTACACGAATATGGACGCGAACGTTACTTTCTTACTTGGTGAGCTGCTGCGCTGACGTTCCAGACACAGACACCGAAGAGACATCGACCAAAGAAGAGTACCACATCCCTACCAATCAACGGAGCGTCAAGCAGGGAAAGTCCGCGAGCTCTGGTCGACGCTCTTGATCCCACGATCCTCACTCCAAAGGTGTGGACAGAGCTGGTGAGAGCACCTTGTGCGCCGTTAAGGTGTTCCCCTACTAAGACGTAGTAGTTCGAGATATTTCAGTTACACTTCTCAACAGTGTTTCCTTTCCTACATCCTCCTACCTTTCTCAAGCCTCTCCGCCAGTCGTTGCTGCCAAGTTTGCAGTCGCATGACTTCGGCTCGCCTTATCACGACCGTAACGCGTCCACGTCTACCCCTCCTCTGTCACCGGTCCTCCTCCTATCACTCCTAGCGCTAACGGCGCGCTTTCACCCTCAACTAATCGCACATCATTCACCTCCGCCTACAAGCCGTCTCAGTAACCCACTTGCTGCCGCGGCATACTATGCTTCTGCTGCCAGCGCGCGCATGAATGGAAGCATTGGAGACGGCTCAGCTCATGCCGATATATATGAGATACAGGCTCTCTTGATGCTTTCTCTGCACTACTGGGGAGCGTGTCAGGGTGCCAAAGCGTGGATCGCAGTAGGTTCAGCCATACGTTCTGCGCAATTAATGGGCCTGCAGTATGAATCTGATCTGGACGACGAGCCTCTGTCGCGCTCATTGCCTCTCAGCTTGGAAATCGATCAAACAGGGACCTCTACGGATAACAAAGTTTTCGGGTTGTCCGCAAACAAAGAAGACGCGTTAATAGAGCAAGAGATAAGGAGACGGACGTTCTGGAGCTGTTTGATCATGGATAGGTACCTGAGCAATGGCAAATATAGGCCTCAGATGCTGAACATGAGGGACGTAAGGATACAACTGCCGAGCAGTGAACGGGCTTTTCTGTTTGGAGAAGAGGTGCGGACGTCTCTGTTAGGGAAGGAGTCGGGCGCTGTAGACGGGAGGACAGAGGCGCAGAGTAAGCGCAACTCAACAGCCGTGCTTGATCCGATGAACGGCTACCATCCGACCGCCTCGTCTGGCAGATTCTCTACATACGATACTCGGTACACAAACGGTGACGTTCGAGGCAGAGACGACGAGCCCAGCGTACGTTGGGAACTCGGTGCCGAAGAAGGTGTCGTTAGTCGGTTTGTCCGAATCACAGAGCTGTACGGCATGGTAGCCAAGTGGTCGTGCGGCGGTGGAAGAAGGTATGACCTGACACAGTTCTCAACTTTAAACGTGGCGCTGGAGCTGACATTTACAGGCGTGAGCGCCACCCGCCTTGGGATGAGCGCTCAACTTTCTACGCCTTGCAAAGGCGCGTAGCGGCTTTCAAAGACAAGTTTCCTCGCGATCTGACCCTTACTGGAGCAAACATGTCTGCCCACATCACTTCAAGGACGTCTACACCATACATTTTGATGCACACAGTTTTGTCCTTGTGCAACATCTTGCTACATCGGGAGTACCTCCCATTCGTTCCGTTAAAATGTGCACGACCTGAAGGACCATTGGACAATATGCTATATTCTCCAGAATACAAGGCTCCACCCAAGTACTGGGAGTTCACCGCACGGCAAGTTTTCAGCTCTGCACACGATCTTCTGAAGCTACTCCACACATGTCAAGAATGGGGCGTGCTGGTTGAAACCCCTCTAGTCGGCTTCTCTATCTACAATATAGCCCTTGTCGGTGAGTCTTGGTGGAGTTGTCGCAGTAAGTACTAATCATAGACACATTCTGATGTATATCGCAGGGGTTTATGCCATCAATTTCCCCTGGATGGACCAGGACGGCTACATGTGCAGAGGATCTTCCAGTACAGCGTCATACGATGGATCCGATAGCGGGAACTCCGAGGCCGCGCGCAAAGCTATAGAAATGCTCGGTCAGATGCGACGAAGATTGAGGATAGTAGACAGCTGGTTCAAGACGATCCGACGCGTTCATGTCTACTTCGTCCGAATGAAGAAGGAGTTTCGATCAAGTGTCCGCCCGCAAACCCAACGTCTTCCCACCCTCCCCGAGGACGTCGCAGAAGGCGAAACTTCGCGGTACACCTTGCTTGAGCAGACTCTCAAAGAACTCAGCACCTCGGAAGACGAGGATCAGGAAATGCTTGACGTGCATGATACGGAGCACGGTAAAGGCAGCCTTGGAGCTGATAACGGGAGCGACTCCGGCAGCGCTACCGCAAAAGATGAGACCATGGACCTGATGGAAGGCACACCTGACAGCTCGGGCGTCAGACAGGAAGGTTGGAACGCGATCAACAACATCGTCGCACCGGCTGGCACAGGCCACACCGCGCCTGGAGCCAGTGCGGCACACCAGACCGCACCCATCACGTCGTCGAACGCACCAGCGTCATCACCACAAGGTCAGCCAAGTAGTCTTCACCACCAGCTCCTCGCCGCCTCCACCGGCGCCTCTCCGCTCGTCCAGAACGCACCGACCGCAGCAGCTCCGCCGCCATACCCGCACGCTTCGCAAGCACAATACCAACTGCAGCCACAGCAACCTTCAGGCCCACCAGTGCAGCAAGTAGCGGCGTTGTGGAGCGAAGAGGCGAAGTCGCGCTGGCTGAGCAGTCTTGACGTCCATTTTAGCGGTGATGACCTGGCGGCCTTCGTGGATGGGACCGGTTGCGAGAATTGGGCGGCGGCCGCGCGACAGCACGGCTTGGGCGGGTGGCTGAGCGCTGTGTGGGCGAGTGGGGTGGGAGGCACTGCGGGAGCGTGAGGGGGATTTCTTTTGGTTTGCTGACAAGAGCGGAGAGATGATGATGATGTTGAAGAAAGGCTTTGTTAACGGACAGCGGTCATTTGGGACCCTACCTGAGCGGGATTTCTTAACAGTGATTGTTTGGTGCTGGGCATGGAGTTTTAAAATATTTCCTTTCCTAATCTCAGGTTTTGTAACGTCTGCTGGACGGCACTGGAGTCTTCTTGGGGCGGCGATTGGCCCTGATCTTCCTTTTTCGGTAGGCCTCTGCTGTATGATAGATCTGATTCCCTGGTTTAGACAAATCTTAGACACGGTGAGTATACTGTGCTGTGCACCAGCCTTTGCCAGGTCTAGTTGCACGAGCAACTGAGCAATCGCGACTGTGCAAGCGAAGCGGAGGCTGGACCGGACATTACCAGTTGAGCAAGGCTCTATTGTGGAAAACTAACATGAGCTTTGCAGCATCGTTCTAGTAGCCTCTACCACTGTCTTCCCTCAGCACCAACCATACTTTTCATTGCACACCCACTCAACCTGATCGGCCACCCTCCCGGCATCCGGCGAGGGAGATGCAGCGTACCACATCAGACTCGCAATGCTCTCCTCATCCCTATGCACCACCTGTGCCTCTGGCTCTGTCCGCTGTACAGCAGCGACGGTCTCCGCTGACGGGTTCCAGACCTCCACCTCCGCCATGTTCCATTCCTTCGCCTGCTGCTGCGCAGCAGCAAGCAGGGCCTGTATAGCCGGCACATATCCAGCCGCGTCGCTTGTCTGATCTTCAATCACAAGCCGCAGGAGATGCAGCACATTCTCCTTGGGGTTCTGCGGAAACTTGCGCGTCCAGTAGCACCACACTCGCCGGCCCGGCACGTCTCCTACGACAGCGCCCTTGATCTGCGGTGTCTTGCCGTACAGTTCTTTAGCCACGAAGTCCTCGCGTGCATGGTGCCAGCGGATCGTCTCGACGTCCGGGATGATGGCCACCCTGGTCTTGCCGTCCGCCAGCCGCGCCTCGAGGCTCTTCTGCAGCAGCGCCTCATCAAGCTTACACAGCTCCGCCAGATCTGCCGCGAAAAGTGGTCGAGCAGCCGGGAGATCTCCGTTCTGCGCCCTCTGCTCGTGCCCGGAAGCTCCAGGGATCGAGATGTGCGCAGAGTCAAACGGCTCCCACCCATGCTGTGAATAAAACGCCTTCGTTCGTCAGCACCTTACTGCAACCCACCACTACCAGCGGCGGAACAAAGAGAGCTAACCCACCTTCCCAATATCACTATACAGCACACTAAACAAACTCTCCATCCCCTCCCCCTGCCACGCCCCCAACATCGCCCCCAAATCCCTCATCATCCTCCCCGCATACCCGCGCCCCCTATTCTCCGGCGGGCAAAACACACTCCCAATCCCATGGCACCTGACCATCTCCACCCTCCCCTCTCGGGCCACAAAGGCCCTCTTGCGCAGCGTCTCGCAGCCGCAGAGCACGCGCCGGGGGGAAACGGAGGTGTCGGCGAGGACCCAGTGGGTTAGCCCGCCGTTGCGGGTCAGGTCTTGGGCGGCGAGGTGGGACTCGCGGCGGAGGTAGGAGGGGAGGGAGAGCGCGCCGCGCCAGGAGAGGCCGTTGGCGAGTTCTTGGGCGTGTTGTTCGGTGGGGGTGGGGTGGGTGAGGAGGAGGGCGGGGGAGGTGCGTGGGGGGAAGGTGTAGGGGGTGGAGGTGGTCGTGGTGGGAGCTGTGCCGTTGGTTGTGCCGTTGATCTTGTCGATGGTAGCGTCGTTGATAGAGCCGTTGGGGATGCCGTTGGGGATGCCGTTTGGTGTCGCCATTGTGGTCGAAGGGGCGGTGAAGCTGAACTGGTGAGGAAGGTGGAAGTCTTGAGAGGATCGAGGAAGACTGAAATCTAATAGTCTTATATCTGAAGAGCTAAGAGGGCGTGTGTATCCATATATATCCGAATGCGTTTCTTATTGTCTCACGTTGAAAGACAAGGAGTGTGAGATGCAGCGACTAGACATTACCCGTTGTACTTGTAACAGGAAGGAAGCTTGAACGGCAGTGTCTCGTGCGAATGACCGTTCCTCGTCTGAATGACTATCTCTCGTGATCATCTGTTGTAGCAAGCGGCGTTGGCATCAATATATACGAGAATGTGAGATGCAACTGATGCCGATGCAACCCGCGGCAAAGCGGCTCATCGTTGGAGTTGACTTTGCTGTGGGCCACACGGACGACAGCATGAAAACTCCTCACATCGATGACATGGTCTACTGGGCTTCCGAATAACTGCTTCCACCTTGATGCCGGCTTGCGTATATGAAAATGGCCGAGTCCACATATGTAGCCACGGAAAGTTTTGAGCTGAGCGACGGGATTGGCGCCAAGGCAAGCGGACAACCGCGTTGTTGCAGCCGACGAGTGCGCATCAACGCTGTGCGCCGCCTTCCATCCTGCGCCCTTACTTGGGCGGGATTGGAAGGCAAATCGGCGGCCATGCGTTTCCCATGTGCATGAAAGGAAGCCTCGAACCCCTCACTCCTGCCCTCCTGGCTGGGCAATCCGAGCATCGTTTGGAAGACTGCATATCATGACCTGTCAGCTAGCCAGCTCCATTCTTTGGAGCCGTACCACGCCTTCACCGAGTGAATCAGTTCAGCCTTCATCGCGGTCACAACTCCATTTTTTCCTCCTACTCACTGTTATATAAGATACCATTCGTGTCCACTCATTCGTCCCTCAGGCTGAGTGTCATTGCAGCTCGGCCGTACCAGAACTGTCGAAGCCCGTTTGTGTCTCAGCCATTGGATCCTGCAACGACACTGCTCCACTCACCCTACCAACCTCACTCCATTAATTCACTCATTTGACATTGTGTCGTAATATACCCTGGTTTCAGGTTTAGCTAAAACACCAATCTCCCCGTCAATTGATTTTGTCTATTTTCCCACTTTTTCCACCCACTCCTGTACCCCTACGCTCAACATGATACCTTCAGCCAGCATCGATCTCAAACTCGCACATTCGGATGTTATAGTGATCTATGACAGCGATGATGAAGTAAAAGAGGGAGGCTCTGCAACGATGCCAGCGGTATATGACAGACCAGATCACGGCACCTCTGTTGCTGATGAGTTCTCGGCTGATATTGATGACTGGACGGCTCTATACAATCTCGATGATGACCCATTCGATCTCGACCAGGACTTACAAGCCGAGCTTGCCGCTATTGCGCAGGAGACACCAGTAACACCGGTACTATGGACAGAAGAAGATTGTCTACATAGGATACTGGAGATCTTTCCAGACATCGCCCACGACCATGTACGGCAGTTGTATCAGGACAAATCCCAGGGGGGTGTCTCCGGTGTCGAACTGTATGATGACCTCGTCAGACTTATCCTGGACTCCGAGAGTTATCCAAAAGAGCGGGAAAGGCGGCAAGAGCTCAAGCGGAAGCGGCAGGATAGCCAAGATGCCTCTGATACGGAGGAGTTGGTGGATCGAAACAATGAGTTTACGGGTAAACAGTACCGCTCGATGTGGTGAGTTGGCTCCTATCAATCGCAAGACTGGCTACCCACCGCGGAATCCCATTCACTAATGGCATATTAACACTGATTGGGTGTTTTCTACGTGTCTCGACTCTATCACGTGGCTACCTCTATGTCTTACGTACTTTCAAGAAAAACACCGCCAGCCCCTGAATTGTTTCACTCAACACATCTGCTGTATCACTCTTAATATACGCCTTGCTAATAAACCCAGTCGAAACGTTCTAGCCACTGAGTTCCCAGGCATACCCATAAAGTTCATCACACAGACTCAAGACACGACCCCAGGGTTCCTCCAAGCGTATCTCGCACTCGCAGCTTCTGAGAGGACTCCCAATCCGCCCTACAACAAGGTTCGGAGTCGAAAGAGAGCCAAAGTCGACGACTGGGAAAACACGGCTGGATCGGGCCCTAGAGCTATCAAGATACAGAAGCAGCTGGCCGCCGCGCGGAAGAAGCGAGTCACGGCTGACGGTAAGCTGAGTCTACAAGCAATATTTATGGTATCAGCAGTGCTCACACAAAGGAATGCAGAGAACGCCGCCCTCGAAGAAGAGAACGAGCGCCTTGCACGTGCCACCAACGCGATGTCGGAATGGTATGTCCGCGGTCCTCACAAATTCGTCCCACTAGCTGACATCAGTATAGTGGTTGTTGCTTCACGGAGTATCCCACTAATCGCATGACACACTGTGACGGCGATGTGGCTCACTTCTTCTGCCTCGAATGCGCAGCAAACTACATCAGCTCCGAGATAGGCCAGTCCAGGTGCAGACCCAAATGCATGGACACGAGCGGCTGCACAGCTGCCTTTGCCCGGTGTGAACTCCAGAGCTTTCTTGACACCAAGACATTCGACAAGCTTGAGCAGCTACAGCAAGAAGACGATATTCGCAGTGCTGGACTTGACGATCTTGTGGAGTGTCCGTTCTGCAACTTCAAAGCTATCCTCCCGCCTGTTGAGGTCGACCGTGAATTTCGGTGCCGCAACTTCGACTGCGAGAAGATTAGCTGTAGGCTTTGCCGCCTGGAGACGCACATACCACTATCGTGCGAGGAGTATGCGAAGAACAACAAGGCAAGCATCCGCCATACGGTTGAGGAGGCAATGTCGGCAGCGTTGATTCGGTCCTGCAAGTAAGTGACACAAGCTGGTTGTCATCACGTACGCGCCACTGACTGGAACAGTAAATGCAAGAACAAGTTCATCAAGCTGGAGGGCTGCAACAAGATGACTTGCCCAAGTTGTGGCAACAAGCAATGGTATATTATCGTATCCCCTCTTCGATTTCTAACCTAATGCTTATTTGGAAAAAGTTACGTGTGCTCCGAAAATATCACCGACTACCGACACTTCGACAGGGGCGACCAATGCAGGCTGTACGACAATGTCGAGCAGTTCCATGCAGAGGAAGTCAATAAGGCCGAGAAAGAGGCACTAGCCAAAGCCCGTGCGGACAATCCTGGTCTCACAGAAGAGGACCTTAAAGTCAAAGTCTCTGACACCGTCAAGAAAGAGGAGCAGGCCCGCATCAAGCGCGGCCTCAGATACCCACATGGTCTTGCGGGTATTCAAATACACCACGTTGACCCGCGTCGTGCGGTTCCATTCATGCAAGAACCACATGTACTGGGACCGCATGTGCCAGGACCGCATGTGCCAGGACTGCCTCCAGGAGTACATATAGGGGTACAAGCCCCTTTCCATCCTTACGTTCCTCCTGGTCATGGTCCCAACTTTCACTACCAAGCACGCCCGGACCTTGTGGCTGCCTATCAGGAGGCCATGCGGGCTGGACCTCCTCAGCAACAACAACAACAACAACAACAACAACAACATCATCCCAATCAATACTTCTGGCCTCACCATGTCGCAGGAGGTCCCGGCCTGCACAACATTTACCAAGCCAGGCCACCTGCGCCACCTCAAGGTGCCGTTCCACAACAGCCTTACCCAGCTGGGCCCGTCCGTCAGGGCTGGCACTTCGACCATGCACGGCAGGCGGTGATCATTCACCCTCCTATGCCTGCCGCCCCGCATCCTCCTCCACACATGCCAGGCGCGAGACCTGCGGCGGACGATATCAGGCGAATGGCAGAGGCGGCGCGGCAGAGACATCATGGTGACTTGCAGTTCGGATAGATTGTGAACTTGCCGGTGCCACGAATACAACGCTATCACACAAAACATTTTCAGCTTCCGGTGTCTTTGACTGGTTTGGTGAGGGATATCGGTTTCAAGCTCTTCTCTCTTTCATATATCCATCTACAGCGGGATGTCCATATGGGTACAACGGGGCATTGCTTTGCAGGCGTCGATCGGTTCTGCTTTGATGGATGACGACTCGCTCATGGTTTCGGATACCCTTATGCTTCGAAGGCGTTGCTGTCTCTGCTGCTTGTGCAGCTCGCTTCTCGGCTAGATGTAATTTCGGTCAGACATAAAGAAAAAGTCTGTTTTGTTGTAGTGATCCTTCTAGAACTGCCAGCCCGACCAGTATTCCATCATGGCTGCTCTATGATCACTGGCCACCGCAAAACTCCAGCACTCCCACTCTCAAATACCTCATTCCCCTCAGCCTCCCTACACCCCACTATCCTGACTCCTCCCCTGCGCCCCTATCTCCATCTTCGCCCTTCCCTCCTCAACCCACATCTCAAACACCATCTCCCCCGCCTCCACCGCCCTTATCGGCGTGGTCCTCACCCCCCCCAACTCCTCCCCCTTCCTCACTCCTCCCTCTCCCTCCCCACCACTACCACCACCATCACCCTTATACCTCTGCAACGCCGGCTGCACCGGAATCCACGGCTGCGGATGCCCGACCGGCGCCTCCGCCTCCTCCCTGACCTCCACCGCGATCGTAAAACTGCACCCTTCAGGCAGCGGCTTCAACCTCCCCTCCAGCCCCTCCATCCTCGCCAAAGCGCCGCGGAACTGCTCTTCCAGGTCCACCAGCGGCCCCCCTCCCCCCTCCCCTTCTCCCGACCGCAGAAGCGGCTTGTGCCAGTCTGCCTTCTTGACACAGGGGAAGCGCGACACGTCCCAGACGTAGCGTTCCAGCGCCGCTCCGCCGGCGGATGGCGGGGCGAGGATGATGAGGGAGATGGAGGAGAGGGAGGAGGCGAGGAGGAGGGTGTGGATGGCGGCGACGGCGTCGGTGATCCAGGCGCACACGGCGGGGTGCCGGGATTGGCGGACCGGGTAGTTGTAGGCGCGGGAGGTGAGGAAGGTGGTGCCGGGGTAGAGGCGGCGGTGGGAGAGGAGGGTGTGGATGGTTATGGTGAGGAAGGAGGTGAAGGCTGTGAGGAGGGTGGTGAAGGTGGGGGGGTCGGTGGGTGGCATGGCGGTTGGTGACGGTTTGGGAGGGGTTGAGGCGGCTTTGTGAAAGGGAGGAGGAGTTGTGCGGGTCAAGAATAGTGGAGTGATGAGATACGCGTCTACCTGAGTGTAGACGGAGGGGGAGCAAGTATCATGATGCGTGGGTTGGGGTCGAGCTCTGGGTATAGCATTGTGAGATTGGTCCGTCGAGTGCTGCTGTTGGCGTGGTGAATGGAGAGATGATGGGGTGAAGCTCCCGCAAACAACAGATGAGGCTCTTTCGAGGTGGGGCACACGCGTGGGGAAACACGTCGCGACCTTCAATCAAAAATCCACTTTTCGTATTCGAGCAACTGTGAGCCTGCATCAACACACGTGCAACCCTCGGACGGCATTGGTAGAGTGCACTCTTGCAACAAGCTTACTGCAGTCTCTCTGCCCACCAACTCCAAAGAAACCTCAGGGCACAGCCGTCTTCCGGTCAGCAGCTATCAACACATTCACTCAGACTCGCGCTTAATTGCGGCTTCACCGTTTACCGGACCTAAAACTAGCACTTGCACTTGGACAGCTGTCTCGTATCCCAACTGTATGGCGCCCTAGGCAACAAGCCTCCGGCCGGATCAAGCACAACCACGATGGAGGAGCAGCTAGTGCATCTGCTCGCGGAGACGCAATCCGCCGCTGAGCCTCCCCGGAAACATGCAGAGCTCCAGCTGCAGCAACTCTACGCCAATGAAGCCTTCCCCATCGGCCTGGCCTCTGTTGCCTCGCACGACTCGGTCCCAATCAACATCCGCCAGTCAGCCCTCCTCGCCCTCAAGACGTTCGTACAGTCCTCCTGGTCACCGCAGTTCGACGAGTTCAAGGGCCAGATACTTGTCAACGATGAGAACAAGGCCAGGCTACGGCGCATGGTGCTCGAGCTGGCGACAGGCAACGTGGAAGAGCGGAAGATCAAGAGTGCGGCGAGCTATGTGGTCAGCAAGATTGCCATTGCCGACTTCCCAGAGGATTGGCCGGATCTCTTTCCCACCCTGCTACACGTCGTGCAGACCGGCAATGACACGCAGATACACGGAGCCTTGAAAGTGCTGGTGGATCTCGTCGACGACTGCTTCAACGACGAGCAGTTCTTCCACGTCGCGCGCGACCTGGTCAAGACGGTCTACGATGTGGCCGTCAACGGCTCGAGAAAGCCGACGCTGCGTGCGTTGGCGATCAATGTGTTCCGCGGCTGCTTCGACATACTGGAGATGGTCATGGAGGACCACAAGACTGCGGTGAAGCAGTTCGCGGACGAGGCTCTCAAAGCTTGGATTCCATTCTTCATCGAAGTCTTGAAATCAAGACTCCCACCGCCGCCCTCGGAAGACGAAGACTGTCAAGATACGGATGCAGCGGAGGCCTACAGGGGTCAAGTAGCGCTCAAACTGCAAGTGGTCAAGGTAAGGTTTCGGAGTCACTCGTGTAACGTGCCTATCTAACCTCTCTAGGTCCTGATGAGGATACGGGGCGTGTTCCCAGCTACCCTATCTCCACAGAGTCCTATGCTCTTCTCTGCTGTATGGGAGGAGCTGTCATCATTGCAATCCGCGTACCACCAGATGTACATCGAAGAGGAGCGACAAAGCCGGCTAGAGGACGCGGACGGCCTGCCCTACACCCTTGACTTCTTAATACTGGAGGAGTTGGACTTCATGCAAGCTTGCCTGAGAGCATCACCGGTGCGGAAAGAGCTGGAGCAGCAACTTCAGACACAGAACAGTGGTGATGGTACCTGGGTGACGGAGGTCATGAAGCTTGCCGTCGCGTATGCTCAGATCACGACTGAAGAGGAGGGTCTCTGGAACATTGACGTCAACGTTTTCCTGTCGGAAGAGACAAGTGTGACTGCGAATTACACGCCTCGAACGGCATGCGGAGATCTGGTGATCAAACTCGGCGAGTGGCTCACCGTGCCGACAGTTGACGGATTGCTCTCCTATACTCGATCGCTCTACTCGACTGACCAAAGCTGGAAGTCGAAAGAAGCAGCGCTGTACATACTCAACCAGCTGCTTGGCGACTTCCAGGACGTAGACCGCACAATTAGTCCAGAGGCTGCCACTGGGTTCGTCGATTTCATCCGCTATGCCATGCAACAAGAGGACGAGTTCTTACGTGCTCGAGGTTATCTCGTTGCTGGATCGCTTACCAGAACATCCGGCGACGCACTGCAGCAGGTTACGGCGTCCTTTCTAGAGTCGTCGCTGCAAGCCATTACCGACGACTCATCGGAGGTGGTTAAGGTTTCTTGCATCCGCGCTCTCCAGCACTATCTCCAATCTGTTCCGACAGCTGTGACGTTGCCGATGCAGGGCGCCATCGTCTCCGCGCTGTCGAACTACCTAGCATCCGTTGACCTAACCGACCTGACAGACAGTGACGACCTCATGGTCACACTTATCGAGACGCTACGTGACTCGATTCTTCTCGACACTCGGATCTGTTTGAGTGGAGCTGGTTTGGACCTCCTGTTCACCATCGCCAGCCATGGCGCGAACAACTTCAACGTCACAAGCCTTGTCAATGAAACATTTGAGGAAATCACCAGTACCCTCTCCAAGCTCGGCAGCGACGCTTACATTCAACTTTGCGCAAAAGTCTTGCCGACACTTGCTGGGGCGTTCGACATTGGCGCGATGACAGAGGAGAATGCTCTGACAAATGTAAGTCTCTTTCTTGTGTCTGTACTTTGAGGACTGCTCAGCTGAGACGTCGCAATGTAGCTTGCCGCCGAACTTCTCTCCATCCTCACAGCAAACGGGTCCGAGCCTTTGCCAGCCGGCTTCGTCGCAAGCGTCATGCCCAAGCTCAACCGCCTCCTCCTCGGATCCAGCGACGAAGAGCTGCTCAAGGCTGCCACCTCGTGCGTCAAGAACATACTGGCACACGACTACAAGCAGCTTTTCGAGTGGCGGGATGAGTCCGGCAAAGGCGGACTCGAAGTCGTCCTTGTCATCATCGACCGGCTGCTTAGCCCGAACGTCGACGACAATGCTGCTGCCGAGGTCGGCGGACTGGCGGCGGAAGTCGTGGAGAAGGCCGGCAGTGAGAGACTGGGGCCGTACCTGATGCAGCTGCTCCGCGCGGTGGCGGTGCGGCTGGGGAGCGCAACACAGGCGCAGTTCATCCAGAGTCTGATACTCGTCTTTGCGAGACTGTCGCTCGTTAGTGCCAGGGAGGTCGTCGACTTCCTTGCGCAGGTGCAGGTCGGGCAGGAGAGCGGGTTGCAGGTCGTGATGAGCAAGTGGCTCGAGAACTCGGTCAACTTTGCAGGATACGACGAGATACGGCAGAAGTGAGTTTCTGTAGACCCGCGCACGGTGAGATGCGTACAGAGTAAGGAACTGACGATCCCGCAACAGCGTCATCGCCCTCTCGAAACTCTACGACCTCGACGACCCCCGCCTCGCCCAGATCATGGTCAAAGGCGACCTCATCGTCCCCCAATCCACCCGCATCATGACCCGCTCCCGGGCCCGGCAGAGTACGCCACTCCCCCCGCAACTCTTCCCCTTCCCCTATATACCCCGTCTAACACCCCCATCCCCAGACCCAGACCAATACACCATCATCCCCGCGCCCCTCAAGATCATCAAAGTCCTCGTCGAAGAACTCACCTCGGCCTCCGGCCCCGCCCTCAACCCGGCCGACCTCGCCGGCGGCGACGAGCCCGGCACCGCCAACGCCAATGCCAACGACGATGACGACGACGGCTTCGAGGACGACGACGGCGAGTGGGAGGATGATTCCACGGAGCTGGATCTCGGGCTCGGGGCGACGAAGGCGCAGCTGATGGCGTATGCGGAGGAGAGCCCGTTTGCGGCCGGGGTGAGCAGGCAGAGGGATGATGAGACGCAGGCGTATTTGCTGGAGTGGTTCAGGGGGCAGGCGAGGAGGGAGGGGTTTTTGGGGCATTTTGGGATGATGAGTGCGGAGGAGCAGGAGAAGTTGAGGGCGTTTGGATGAGAGAGGGGAGGGGGAGTTGGGGGGGATGAAGGGGGGTGAGGGGGGCTGTTGACGGGTTTCGTGGGCGCGCTTTTTCCGTTTGTTGATGCGAGGCGTGGGTGTGAGGCAGGCTTGTGTGTATGGAGCACCTGAGGCATGGGCTTTGAAATGCTGTTGAGCGTTCTGGATGAGGAGATTGCATGGCGATGGTAGACACGTGGAATGCAGCGACTCAGTGCGTTTGTGTGGGTGGAAGGGAAGGTGGATGAGGCTGCTTTCTATTCCCCTAGAGCTAGACTAGCTTTGAAGATACTTGTCGTTCAAGTTACAGTTGTGCGATGCACATACCAGAATCTGTTACGATGGTTTTCACCATCAAGAAAGTCTCGAATCTCGGGTTCGACACGAAGTCAGCTTGCACAGCCACAACCTCTGGTGCACAGCCTCCCGGTATCAGCGTACACGAATACTCGGTTCCACCTATGGAGAGTCAGCAGCTCGAATACTTCATGCGAGCTCGGATTCTCCCTTTATCTGTTTTCGTTTTACTCTGAAGTCATTTCCTCAATCTTTCCATCAGCATGGCTTCTTACAAATATACCTTGCTTCTCGTCATCGCTCTCCTCATCCTCCTCCCCTCCCCAGCCGCCGCCTTCGGCGCCGGCAACATCGCCTCGATCTCCAAGATCGAAGGGCACAACTGGCGCCATGGCGACATCGAGGACATGCTGAAGACCGTCGCCTGCCTCAAGGGCCACAAGTGGACCTCGATGATGATCAAGCGCGTCTACTTCGGCAACTGGCTGCGCGACTATTCGCAGGCCGTCGACGTGGGCACGCTGAAGGGCGTGCAGGCTGGCACCATCCGCATCCTGGTTTGGGTGCTGGCGTTCATGTCGTTTGGGTATGCGACGGGCGAGTTTGAGGTCACGGAGGAGCGGCTGGGGGTTTACAGGCCTGAAGAACATATTGACAATCCGAAGGATTATGCGGATAATATCGATGCGAGGCAGTATGATGCGCGACTGCGTCCACCGGTTATGCGTGAAGAGCTGGCGGTGGACCCGAACACAGGTAAATCGTATTTTGACATTGTCACGTGCGCGTTCACTGATGCGAGAGACCAGGCATGAAAAACTACATCGCCAACGAATACGGCGGGTGGGCAACAAGCTCCGGCTTCGTGAAGCACAGCTTCGCCCGCGCCATCCACTTCGGCCGGGTGTACACGAACGGCGCCCACGGCACGCGAGGCAGAGAAGCAGACCTCTGCGAAGCACTCCGATGCCTGGGTCAGGGCCTCCACTGCCTCGAAGATTTCGGCGCGCACACAAACTACACCGAGCTTGCCCTCCGCGAGTTGGGCTTCACGAACGTCTTCCCGCACACCGGTACCGCGACGCAAATGACCGTCCATGGGAAACACGTCTTCCCCTTGGTCACCGGCACCTTCGGCGGCGTCGACTTCCTGCATTCCGTGCTCGGCGAAGCAACGGATCACTTCACGCAGTCCGAAGTCGACGAGATGAACGCCGCACTAGGCAACGCCTCAGCACAGTCGAAGAAGTCGGGTCCAGGGGGCAGCTCGCAGGGCGCTGCCGTAGGCCTGACCGACCTGCTCTCGCGCGTCCCCGGCACAGCGGCACTCTGCCAGGAAGCGAACAACCTGCAAGCCGCCTCCGACGCCCAGGCCGCCGCCAACTCCGGCTACCACGGCGGCGGTGCCCGCGGCTTCGCCGACAGCGACAACGACCCCTACAGCAGCACCCGCGCCTCCAACCCCTCCGCCTTCGCCGGCCCCCCCGGCTCCGTCGGCGGCCCACCGGGCCCCGGCATCCCCGGCCTCTCCCCGACCTTCGACGCGCAAGCCACCATCGCCAAGATCTACCCGATCCTCGAGTTCCGCGACAAGGTGGTCCGGACCATCACGGCGATCGTCTCGCACATCCCCGGCCTCGCCGACCTGATCGACAAGATCAGCGAGCGGGTGACGCTCTTCGTGATGTCGCTGCTCGCGCCGTACATCCAGCCCGTCATCGCGGCCGCGTCGGCGCAGCTGAAGCAGGGCAGCAGCGCGGTCATCGAGAGCTCGGGCAAGCATCAGTACGAGCCGTGGACGGATGAGGGGTGTACGGATCCGACGCACAGCTTGCTGAGTAAAGATCATTTTAGTAATGTGCTGAATGAGCCGGCGGGGCAGGTTGCGGCGGCCGTGCTGCAGTATGTGGCGCCCAGGGTGGTGTATGCGTGGGATCATCCCGAGGTGCCGGTTGAAGAGGTGTTGGGCGATGTGGTGAGGGTGTTTCATCATCCGGCGCTGAGGGATGCGCGGGTTGAGGTGCAGAAGAGTATGTTTGCTGTCGTTGAGCGGTGGGTGCACTCGCGGCCGGATAGGGGCGCGGGTTTGAATGATGTTTTGAGCTCGGAGAGTGTGAGAAATGGGCGGAACCATCAGGGTGGAGGTGGGCAGGGTGCCGGTCATGGACATGGGCATGGCTCGGGCGGCCATAGCACTGTCGCCGGATCGCCGTTCGATATGTTCAGCAAGAAGAGAGACGGGTTCGGTGGTGAGGCGGATGCTGCTTATTCGCAGCCGCAGCAGCAGAGCACGTCCTTCGCACCACCCGGCTATCAGTCTCTGCCAGAGCAGCCGCAGCAATATCAACAAGACTACTACGATAGCTCGCAGTACCAGCAGCAACCTCCACCGCCAGCGCCTGCAGGGCCCACTCCCGACGATCCGTATGCCTATCCGACGGCATATCAGCAGGGCTACGAGGTCCCGTACGACCAGCAGCAAGGTGAGGGGCAGCAGTTTGGTCAGCAGGGTTATCAGCATCTGGGGTATGGCGGGCCAGAGCAGCAGCAGGATCCGAGCGGCCAGCCGCAGCAGGGAGGGGGCTGGTTCAGCCGGCAGGATTATTGAGTAATGTTGAGGGCGTTTGCACAGGACTCTTGGATAGATAGATAGATACCACAGCAATCTTATAGAGTACACAACCACTACACCCCCCATCCCCCATCAAAGCCTCTCCAGCAACCCCCCCACAAACCCCTTCAACTCCCCCACCTCGACATCCGTCCTAACCCCCAACCTCCGACACTGGACCTCGCACCTCCTGCCCGCCCTCCACGCCTTCCCCACCACCACAACAACCGGATACCCAATGAGATCCGCATCCTTGAGTTTCCACCCCAGACTCTTCTCCCCGCGATCATCCAGCACCACATCCACCTCCCCACCTCCACTGCCCCTCCCACTGCCCCTCCCACTCAACACATCATACACCTCCTCCCCCGCCCCCATCTCCTTCTCCCCCACCGCAACAACAACCTCAAACGGCGCCACCGCCCTTGGCCAATTCAACCCCCGCCCGTCCGCCAGCGCGGCCGCGAGCGCGCCGATCAACCGCGACACACCGATGCCGTGGCAGCCCATCTGCAGCGGCACTGAGCCCTGTGCATTCGGGATGGAGACAGAGGCACCCAGGGGAGCGCTGTAGCGGATGCCGAGGTGGAACGTGTGGCCGACTTCGATGGCGCGGTGGACGCGCAGGTGCCCGGTCGGGCAGCGGGGGCAGAGGGAGCCGGGGGTGATGCGGGTTAGGGTGAGGGGGTGGGAGGTTGTGGGGTGGTGGGTTAGGGTTGTGGTTTGGGAGGTGGGAAGGGGGGGTTGGAGTTCGTCGGGGATCGGGTTGGTTGTGGTGGCGTCTGGTGAGGAGTTTTGGGAGGATGGCGTGAGGGGGTTTGCTTCGTTGGGAGCGGTGATGGCGCCGGGTGAGGCTGTGGTGTTGGTGACGAAGGCCTGGTCGAGGATTTGGAGGATCTGGGATGGGGCTTTGGAGGAGGATTTGAGGTATTGAGATAGCCAGGCGCGCAGAGCGGATTCGCCGCTGATGCTGGTGTCGAGGGCGGGAAAGGCGGCTTTGACTGCGTGGAGGTTTGGGAGGTCCTCCTCTTGACTTGTTCCTGGTGTTGCTGGGTAGTATGCTCGCACTAGAGTAGTTCTGTCGACGCTGGTGCCAACCCACACGTACGCCGCTGGTGAGGACTCCCTCGTGTTTGCTGTAGAGCCAAAGTCGACGGATTCTGATCTTTTCTCGGCGAGCTCCTCGTTGGCGACGTAGTTGCATGTGTCACACGCGCAGACGTTGTCCTCGCCCTTCGGAGATACGAAGTGATACTCGTGACTGAGATCACCCCCTATGGCGCCTGAGTCCGCTTCGGCGACGAGATAGGGCACCTTTAGTTCATCGAAGAATGCGGCATAAGCTTTCCTCACGCTGTCGTAAGTTTCCAATGCCATGTCGGCCGTGTAATCGAAGGTGTAAAGGTCCTTCATGAGAAACTCCTTCGTCCGAAGCAGGCCCTGTCTTGGCCGGAGTTCGTCTCTGTATTTCCTTGCTGAGATGGTCAGATGCTAGCATGGTCACAGTAACATTGGGCGTCTTACAGATCTGATATAACCGGAGAGGCAGATCCTTGTAGGATTTGACAATGCTTGCCGTCAATGCAGTGATCTCTTCCTCATGAGTAGGTGATAGGAGAAGCCCGGACTCCTTCCGGTCTTTCAGCCGTATGAGCTAGAGGTTTCGTTAGAGCGCGACAGGCTCGAGAAAGAGGATAGACTTGCCTCTGAGCCGCCTCCCAGTCTCCCGCTCTTCTGCCATATCTCTTCAGAGGAAATCGACGATAGCGAGACCTTGGACGCACCTAGTTGACTGTTAGAAAAGATCAGGTGTTTGCTAAGATGTTTACGAGACTCTTACCAATACCGCGCATATGCTTGTCAACCAGCCGCTCGAGCTTCTCCTGTACTCGAAGACCTAGCGGGAGAAAGTGGAATACACCAGAGTATGCCTACGATATGAGCCCAACGAATGACCTGTTCCGGCAAGGAGGCATACCTGGCGCAGGAATCCGCCCCTGATTAACAATGAATGAGAGCCATCTAAGGTACACTGTCAGTCTCAGTATGGATACTATACCGCTGGGGCAATTGATACCAACCTTCTTCGGTCAATTGCGGCGAGATACCTCCAGTAGGGGCCCAAAAGGTTGACAATCGACTTCTGCCATCGACCTGTGCAGCGGCAAGAATTGTTGGAGAATGTAAATAAGATTTTGAAGATTGAAGTATCTGAGAAACGTACATGCAGGTACCGTGACTGGACACGCTCATTGAAGCACAACCTCCTTACAGGCCCGACACGGCAACGAATAGATCGCAATGCATGGAATGACTGAACGGACATGTAGCTGAAAGGAAAATTAAAAGAACCAGTACTCGAGAATGCAACCTTTGGGTATCACATTGATGCTTTGAGTTGAAAGTCGCGATGCTCCCACTAGAAACAGCAGATGCGCTAAACCCTTTCGGATCTTCAAGAGTTGCTCATCCTGCACCCTCGCGAACCTCAATTGATCTGCGCCGGAGGACATCTAGGTGAGTATGGAGTCGCATTGAGACTGCCACTTCCCGGCCTTGTCTGATTGAGATAACAGTCTTCTCGACACAATCAAAGATGCCACCGCCACGGTTACGTCTACGGTTAAGGCCCTCTCGGCCCCGTATACACCCTCTGGAGCTCCCTCCATGTCACCAACGATGTTACGCCTCGATAGCAACAGCGATCACCCCAGCACCTCCAATTGAGCGGACAATGCGTTCTACGGCGCCTGTCGTCCGCCATCCTACGAACAAGCCACCATCTCACAAGCCTCCAGAGTTCCGCAAATCGCAGCTCCACCGGCAGTACACTTCGATGCTCCATGCTTCGCCTCTTATACTCGTCTTCCAACATAACAACCTCAAGGCTGTCGAATTCATGGGCATACGGCGTGAGCTAGCAGCGGCTCTACGAAAAGTGGACGAGGAACGAGCAGCAGCTGGGCATGGGAACGCCTTCGCGGATGGCATCAAGTTCCAGGTCGTTCAAACCGGGATCTTCGCGGCCGCACTTCGAGTTGTGGAATTCTTCCATCCTGAACAGCAGCCGAAAGCTACAAAGCACCACCCCTCAGATCCTAGATCGCCTACATCCGCCGTAATACCGGACACACTACCTACACCGGGGGATATGAGGTACACACATGGCCTTTCCAGAGCAGCCCACGAGGCGGCTGCAAATAGGAAGCTCAAGCATGGTCTCGAGCCTCTTCTCTCAGGACCAATAGCCCTAGTCACATTCCCGCAGGTGTCGCCTGCACACCTCAAGGCGGTCCTTTCTATCCTCTCGCCAAACCCCGCCTTCCCTGCACCCAAGCGGAGGGTAGCTCCAGGGTACCACGAGCCGGCCGTGCAAACCGGTCTGCAAAAGCTGATGCTGCTTGGTGCGCGAGTAGAAGGGAAGGTGTTTGACCTGGATGGCACGCGGTGGGTGGGAGGCATCGAGGGCGGTATCGACGGCCTTCGAGCACAGCTGGTGGCAATGCTCCAAGGCATTGGTGCTGGTATTACCAACACACTTGAGGCTGCTGGAAGGAGTCTGTACTTTACCATGGAGGGACGGAAAGGCATGTTGGAGGATGAGCAGAAGGGAGAGGGTGCAAGCAAGGAGAACGTGCAAGCGTAAAACAGTGTATTGTATGTATAAGTTGACCTTCGCATTGTTCGGAGTGGAGTTTTGTCGCTCGAACCCTTGACATGATAGATACATCTCGCTTCATGCGCCTCCACAAAAAACACGCTCTGGGATTCCATCTTGGGCCGCGTGGGTAGTAGCAGGTGAAGCTTGACCGCGAAATGATTACAGATTGGCCCTCTAGCCGCTTTGGAAAGTTTCTTGGAATCACTCAAGTCTTTCACCCAAACGGACGTGGCAGTGTGCTTCCATCCGAAGGACTTCACTTGGAACTCACGAGCTCCTCTCCAC
>JAKLMF010000729.1:0-10642 GCA_022813555.1 Botryosphaeria agaves | reverse complement strand
GCACTGATGTGAGACCATCGTGACAGCTCCCATCGGCATGCGGGTTCTACCAGGTGGATGCACGAGAGCCGTGGAAGAAGTTTCAGATATGATGGCGCTCTAATTGGGCTCGTTCTCCAACGGCTGCAGAGACGCGTGGCTGTCGCGAGAGGAGCGTGAGACAAGCGTTAGCGCCGTTGCCATGCAGATAGATATCACTGCATGTGAACACAGTTGCCAATTAAAACACCCAAAACGGCGAGCATTTGGTCCATCTAGAAGATGCCAGCTGAAGGGTTCGCTTGTCTACAGGGTTGGCCCATTCCTGTCCAATGACTTCCCACCACGATTGATGCAGTGGAGGTGGAACCCTGCCGCTGGATTGGGCGAGGCATACTCTTGCACTGGAGTCTCTGACTTGTTCGTCCCATCTTTGCACTGCCTGGAGAAGCTCGTAGCAATCGCGAAGGTCAGCCGTGACACAGCGCCCTTCGGAGGGAGGATATGGATGTGGGATGGTGTATCTGAACTGAAATAACCGTTGCTATGGGGCAGTTGCTGCATGTGAAGGAGAGATGACGCTAATGTGTTGATCTAAATACGACTAAGCCAAAAGGGGAGCTTCCATCACAACTGGCTGGAGCTCAGCTTCCCAGCACCCAACCATCCCCAGCCTACAGAAAGTCGACATTCCTCCCGCCTCGTGTGCTTCCTTCCTCTCACCTTCCATTCCTCAAAAGAACATCTTGCTGCATCCAATTGCACTTCAGCACGTTTCAACCCACTTGTATAAGAAAAGTTTTGGATCTGGCGACTCCGTCACTTCACTTACTTCTCCTCTTCCTTTAAACCACCCAACCTTTCTCAAAGGGGCCAAGAAGTTCTTTCTTGTCTACCTTTCGAATTGTTCCTGTAACGGTTCGAGAGGCATTCAAGAGAGAACGCCGCGACTCCAGCCAATCTGGACTTTGAAGCTCGCGTCCCGATCCCTTTCAGTGTCTTCCCGTCCACATACCGGAACGACGCTGTCACAGCGGAAACAACACAAGTCAAGGTAGAAGGAGAAGTCAAGCTACCTTCTCGTTCTGGACGGGAAGGTCACGAAACTCGCTACTCGACCGTTGAAACCGATCGTAAAGGCCGTCGCTACGAAGAGGACGTCCGCATCTACGAGGAAGACCGCACCCGTCGTCCGGGCCGCAGGGAGGAGGAAGTCCACACCTACGAGAGAGAGCGTTATCCGCAAGATCGTGCCACCGAGGTAAACGTCACAAGAGAGCGGTAAGTCAGGAGCCTTGATTTGGCACTAGTCCATCCGATACAGCCCCTTATTTCGCTTGAGATCGAACGGACGGAGCTTTAGTCGGCTCTTTGTTTGTTGACTGCAGCATCTGTCCACTCCACTCTCTTTCCGTTTCTGTCTCTCCGATACACTGCTGACATCTAGCTTTCATCTGATAGCTACCAACAACCTTACCAACGCTACGTCGACGCCCAGATCGACGTCCAGGACAAGTCTTACGACAGAGAGTACCGTACCACCCACGGTCCTGCTACTCAATACGCCGAATCCCAGATCGACGTTACTGAGCGTGACTACCGTCAACGCACAAGACCCGAGTACGCCGAGCAACGCTACTCCCAGCCAGAGGAAGAGGTTCGAGTAGAGACCACCCGAACCACTGTCGACGGACCGAGGAAGTTTAAGCGTGATATGGGATATTACGACGAAGACGGGCACTACCATTCACTGCGCCACGGTCTTCACAGAGCTGCCGATCGCATCCTGCATCCCATTCACGGAGGCCGTCACCACCATCACCATCACCACGACCGCGTAGAGGAAGTCGACCGCGAGGAGATCATCATCAAGGACAGAGACGTGCAGATCCCAGCCTCTGCACCCCGCGTCACCGAAACCGTTCGCTACTCATCCGACCGCACAATGGCTCTTCCAAACACCATCACCATCCCCTGCCACCACATCCGCATCGGCGACCTCCTGATCCTCCAGGGCCGCCCTTGCCAGGTCATCCGCATCACTACGTCTTCCCAGACCGGCCAACACCGCTACCTCGGCGTCGACCTCTTCACCAAGCAACTCCACGAGGAGTCCAGCTTCATCTCCAACCCGGCTCCCTCCGTCGTCGTCCAGAACATGCTCGGCCCGGTCTTCAAGCAGTACCGCGTGCTCGACATCACGGACAGCGGCCGCGTCGTTGCCATGACCGAGACCGGCGACGTCAAGCAGGGTCTCCCGGTGCTGGACCAGAGCAGCCTGTCTCAACGTCTAGCTGACTCGTTCGACAATGGCCGTGGTAGCATCCGCGTGCTTGTTATCAACGATGGCGGCCGTGAGCTGGTTGTCGACTACAAGGTTGTGCACGGATCCAGGCTGTAGATGTCCAGCATCAGGTGTGTTTTGGAGACTTGTTAGATGAGAATGTTGTCTAACACTGCTCGTAGGTTAAAGCCAGTTGCGGACTAGTCAAGCATATAAGGGCGTCCTCTTGTTTAGTTCTACCAGACTGAGTCTATACTTACTCCGCATTCTCTGCTCTCTGCACAAGGAAGAGAAGGAGCTTCTGCATGTCAATATCTCGAAGTCTTCCCACTTCGTGTCCTTAATGTCTGTTTACGGCGACTGCGTGCTTTCCATCGGGCGTTGCCGCGTCCCTTGGATCGTTCGTTGTCGCCAAGCATAGCGAACACATAGCATCTCCAGATCCCTTAAGGAAGGAGTCTTAGTTCTGTCGAATCAATGAGGTTGAGTCTGCATTCATCTTTTCCTGCCAACATTCTTTTCCTCTTTGGATGAGCTACCGCGGTGCCGAGGATGCGGGGCAGGGTCTTCGATGTTTCCCCACACACACGCGTTGCCCTGCCCAAACAGTACTCATCTTGCATACACTCAGCATTCCCTTGGGGATCCTCAATTGACTTCGATATTAACTCTTGCAACTCTCTCACTACTCTGCGCCTCCAAACCTCTGCCAACACAAGTGCCTATCCGTGTTGCCTTTCCCTCATTCACTCAATCATTCACCCATACCGCCCCCCATCGATCCTCTCACGCGGAGACATCCTGAAGCTCAACTCCACACCTCTACCCATGATGCATGCAGACTCCGCATCCGACTCGTTCCCCGACATCCCACCCTTCCCGACCACCGTACCAACCGCGCCGCTCCTGCGCATCTCGCTCGCCAAGCTCGCTGCGGGTGATGAAGAGGAGGCAGAGCGCGTTTGGAAGGCATGCTGCGAGTTGGGGTTCTTCTATCTGGACCTGATGATGACGAGGGACGGTGTCGAGGGTGGGTCGGAGAATGAGAAGGATGGTGTGAAGGGTTATGACGGAAGGAAGGAACAGAAAGAGGAGGGAAAGGTCGATGGAGATGCGTTGTTGAGGGAAGCGGAGGGGCTGTTTGGGATTGAGGAGGAGGTGTTTGGGTTGCCGTTGGAGGAGAAGTTGAGGTATGACTTTAAGGACCAGGGGAGCTATTTTGGGTAAGTTACGTTCTTTTTAGTCTTACGTGATTTCAATGTAGGGATACTGTATAGTATCTGGAGGAGTATGGAAAGGACTGAGGGAAAAGGCAGGCTGACACAGCGAGCAGGTATAAGGGGTACGGCGCTGGTGTCATTGACAAGACTGGAACGACAGATCGGAACGAATTTTATAACGTAGGTCTTCCTGCTTCTACAGCTCTCATTGTCCATTGTCTCGAATTCGCCACTCTGCGTAGAGTCTTCTGGTTTTGCCTCATGTCCTTGCTAATAACTATTTCCTCCACTCCTTTCTCTTGATGTTAAAGTGGTTTCGCCCTCTCTTTACTTCCAAGTTTCCATCTCACGAGTTCCTCCTCCCAGGTCTCCAAAAACGACATCCTCGAAATCGAGCCTCCTCTCCCCGCCCCCAGCCTCCTCACTCCCCATCGCCCACTCCTCAAATCCTTCATGACGCACTCGCACGCAATCGTCACCCTCCTTCTGCGCCTCCTAAACACACATCTCGGGCTGGCCCCGCACACCCTGCAAGACCTGCATCGGCTGCGCGCCATCAGCGGCGACCAAGTCCGGTTCATCAAGGCGCCGCCGCAGCCTCAAGACGACAGGCGGACGGCACTGGGCGCGCATACCGACTTTGGCAGCGTCACGGTGCTGTTCAATCGCGTGGGTGGACTGCAAGTTTTGCTACCGGAGGGTGTCGAGCCTGTATCTCCTACGACGGACGCCAGCAGCAGCAGGAGTGAACACAGCGACGATAGCGATGCGAGCAATGCGTCTACTGGCAGTACCGACGCAGAGAAGGAGAATTGGGCCTACGTGCGCCCGCTCCCCGGCCATTGCATCGTCAATCTCGGCGACGCGCTGGTTAAGTTCACGGCCGGTGTGCTGCGCAGTAACATTCACCGCGTTGTGTCTCCGCCCGGTCCGCAGGCGGAGGTGACCCGGTACAGTCTTGTGTACTTTGCGAGGCCTGAGGATGAGGTGTTGCTGAGACGGTTGGAGGGGAGTGAGGTCATTGACGATGCAGCGAGGGAGAAAGGTGTGGGGGACGAGGAAGTGATCAGTGCGAAGGATTGGGTTTTGAGGAGGGCGTTGGGGAGGAGGGGAGTTGGGAAGTGGGAAGATAGTAAGGGGACGGAGGAGATTGTGGGTATGCGGGTGAGGTGAGCAGCGGGTTGAGGAGATGTTCTGATACTTTGTTCGACGTCGTTCTCCATCGGAGACGCATAGTTGATGTCACTACGGAACTCGTGCATACGACAGCGAGAAAGGAGTTTTGGTGTATCTAGCAACCGCAAAGCCAAACCTTCAACCCACTTGAGAAATTCCACACAAGCGCCCAGAGTCTTCGGATTGGCCTGCCATCGCCTCTACTCTATCCCACTCCCATCATAACCGCGTAAAAGAAAGTCGTCTACAACTTTTCTCTCCTAACCAAAAAAACACTTAAACCCATTCATCTAAGTCATGGACTGCGGAAGAGAGAGGGACACCACACTCACGCCCCGACCTTCTCCTGAACCTTCTTCATGCAGTCGTCAAAGTCCTTCCAGTGCTCCATGACCACAATCGCCCCACAGTCCTCCTTCAACACCTTGCGCATGTGCTCCTTCTCATCCTCATCATACGGGCCCACATACCCAATCAACGGGATCCCCGCATTCTTCGCCGCAGTCGCCCCACTCTTGCTGTCCTCAATCGCGACACACTCCTCCGGCTTAACCCCCAGCTCCTTGCACGCATGGAAGTAGATGGCCGGGTCAGGCTTAGACGTCGGCTTGGGCAGGCTGGTCGCCGCGCTGTAGACGTGCTCGGGCGGGAAGAACTTGTCCATGCCGACCTTGCGGATGGACGCCTGCACGCGGCTCAGCGCCGACGACGACACCACCGCCAGCCCGTATCCTTTCTCTTTGTGCAGCTTCTCGAGGACCTCGATCGCGCCCTCGCACGGCTCCGCCTTCTTCTCCAGCGTCTCGACGACTTTGCCCAGCTCGCGGTCGACGTAGGTGTCGAACTCGTCCGGGGAGAGCTCGAAGTTGAATTTTTTGGTCAGGGAGACCATCATGCCGCGGAAGTTCTGGCCGACGAATTCTTTGAGAAGTTGAGGGCCGGTGTATCGTTCCGAGATGTGCTGCTTCTCGAGGATCTCGTTGGCGAGCTCGGCGCAGGCTTCGAAGGCTAGCGCTTCGGACAGCACGAGCGTGTTGTCGCAGTCGAAGAGGATTTCCTTGATCTGCGCGGCGGGGTGGGTGTGTTAGCGGGGGGGAGCGCGGCGGGTGAACCAAGGGTGCTTTACCTTTGGCATTTTGACGGTTGTAACGGTTGTGACGGTTGTGATGGTGCGAACGGGGCTATCAAATTAGAGAATTCGAAAAATAGTCTAGGAGGCAAGAATATTTATATGAAAGTGAGTGTTGTTGATTCAATGTGAAATCAAAAATGCGTTGAATCCTTGTCCCGCCCTATGACGACAGTGGGTGAAGAAGCAAGGACACTAGAGTCGGAGGCAGCGGAAACAGTCACTCGGGTGTTGTGTGATGTGTCAATCGGAGGTATTCACAGCAATTGAGTGAGCACAAGCAGCTGCGGAAGAGGTTCTATATATATACGAGCAGCAGTCGTTGTTGAGCGCTCTAGCAACAGACAATGTCACGGTGCAGCTTGCGTGGGGTAGTGGACTGCTAGAGAAGCAGAAACACCCCACATGTTGAATTAGCGCCAGATGCACGACGCCGACGTCAACAGAATCAATCGTTCTTGACCGCTCCACCGAGTCTACTACTCCGTCGGCGCTTCTGCCCTCTTCCGACGCCAGCTATATCTACCTGTGACTAATGTGTCTTAGAGGTCGTTTCCCACCGTGAAGATGAGCTTCCACTTGGACGGTGCTCGCCTTTTTCTCAAATACCTAGATACCAGAATACTCGCATGTTGACGTTCACACAACGAAGTCGCTCCACAGACCGCTCTTTGCGGCTTCGACACGCCTCCACACTGCTCGTACTACATTGGTATAGGCGACTCATGCAGCTAACCGCCCGAACACACGCCAAGGTTTCCCATTGACCGAGCCGAAAAGCAGGAACGTTCATTGTGCATGCCGCGAGCGGCGTCCCAGCTCTGGCCAGAGTGTTGCGGCACATACATACACCGACGATAGCTTCAGTAATCTCTTCGAGAGGATGGCAGTGTAACCGTATGAGCAGACGATAACGTGCTGTGTCTACTGTTCTGCAAATACGTGTTATGAGGCACAGTCCGGACACAACATCACTCGGAAGTTTCGAAAAGTTCGTAGTTCAAGGGGGTGAAGGATCTGCATGGTCAAAACGCAGTCGCCAGCATGACAAGGGACTGCAGCACAATGAACGTACCTAGATAGTGAGCATCAGCGAAGAACACCTTGTCGACACACTACGGAGACCATCAGAGGCAAGGACCGTCCGCATTCGCAGCAGGACGGTTTGCATAGAACAGACTTTCGTAGGGGAGGCCTGTATATTGATTAATTAAATACGTCTGCATCACAATGGATGCACCTTCCACTCTATATACCAACCATAAGCCCTACCCTTACTCCACCAAAGCCCATACCATACAATATAACCCCAACCCAGATCTCTCCAACGCCCGCAGCTATACACCTCAATCTCCCACAGCGACACTTGTACTCCTCGCACCACCACCCTTCTCCCCCATCCCCCTCCTCTCCCCAAAATTATGCAACCTCTCCCCAATCAAATAAACCTCATCCCGAATCCTCCCCCTCCACCTCCTCGCCGCCCCACCCAGCGCATACCCAACCCACCCACTAACCCCCGCCGCCAAACAAACCGGATAAACCGCACGATACACCAACGCCCTGACCTCCAACCCAGCGCCAGCAAACCACGTCTCATTCAGCCCCCTCGCCAACCCCCACGGCAGCCCCGCCGCAACGCCGAACAGCAGCAAGCCCGGCAGCACGACGCACCTGGTCGCCAGGCGGGCGCTGGGATCAGCCAGCCCGTCCCTCACGACGGCGCGCAGCGCGCGGGCGGGCCGGGACGCGGGGTCGGCGAGCAGGCTGCGCAGCGCGAGGCGCAGGTAGAGGATGCCGAGCGTCCAGTCCTGGACGAGGTGGACGGTGTGCGGGGCGGCGGGGGCGAGGTAGGCGTGCAGCGGGGAGATGATGTAGAGCTCTGCCAAGAAAGCGAAGAGCAGCGGGGCGAGAATTGTCAGGGCGGTGTAGACGTAGACGAGGCGGAGGGCGCGGAGGAGGTGTTGTATTGCTGTTGTGAGAACGCGAGCTGTGCGGGTCTTGGCGGTTGGGGGGACGGAGGGGGAGAGCGCGGTGCGGAGGGTGGAGAGGATGGGGCGGTGGTGGAGGGCGAGGTAGGCGAGGCCGCCGACGGTGTAGGCGCCTAGGGAGAAGGCGTAGACGTCGTTGATGCGGACGTCGGGGCCGAGGAGGGAGGAGAGGGCTTTGCGGCCGAAGAGGAGCGGGACGACGGTCACGCCGAGACCGGTCGCCGCTGCGAATAGCCAGATCGTGAGGACGAACACGGCGATGCGCACACGGAACCATGACGGTATGTAGACTAGTGTTTTCGGTTGGAAGCCTTCGGTTTCTGGCTTGCCGTCGAGTCTCCGTCCATTGGCGTCGGTTTCTACAAAGACTGAAGCGCCTCTAGGGATTCGGACAGAGTCTGAGGCCGGAGCCAAGACCCAGCGGCCATTGTCTGCTGGCATAGGCGGCGGCGGCACCAATTGCCCAGCCGGGGCATCCGGATTACCCATCGCACGCAGCCAGTTTGTCCAAGTTTGTTTGACAACCTGACTTGGTTCGTCCTCCCTCTTATCGCCAAAGAGAAAGTCTGAGAGCCTCAGCGTTCTAGCGCATACGATGAACCACCACTCGTACATTGTCTGGAGACCGTCCGAGGGTTTGATGTTCCGCACTACAAGAGGGGTTAGGAAGTTGTAGAAGAGAAGGTCAAGCGGAACTTCGAGAGTCGCCTCGCTCGAAGCCCAGTGTATGGGTAGAATGTCATCGAAGGCGTAGCAAAGTCCCCATACAACGCCTCCAAGGCATACGATGACCAAAGCACCGTAGACAAGAGCGCTAAACGCGATCTTCCGGAGCTGCGTCATGACGCTCCGCTCCAGCACATCACGTACAGGATGGAACGTCGGATCGTCAGGGTCGCGGATGAAGTAGAGAACCCCACTCCGCATGATTCTGCGGCACATTGAGACGAAAAGTGCAAAATGGAACATGTAGCACGTGCCAATGAACCAGTGCACAAAGGTCGACAGGAAGGGTGTATGCCACATGAAATGAAGCCTCGTCGCGATGGTTGCGCTTTCAAACAATGGCAGCAACGCGAGATCGAGGAGCAAGCCGCAATATAGTGGGAACGCGATCATCTCGATGCCAATGATCAGGATGACCTTCAAGACACCTCCGGCTTGCTGCAGGACATCGGTGATGATGGCTTCAATTCTGTGGCCTCTCTCGTTGCTTGTAACGGGAGTTCCTCTTCGTAGGTACAACGCACCGGCAACCGCAAAGAAAGCATATCCAAGAAACACAGCAATGGCTCTGTCCGTAGCGCTCCAGTATGCTAACGTGGGATCGATTGCAAGCGGCGGCTTTCGGCTCACGTCGAGCGAAACTTTAAGCAGGTTGGTGTGTGTCAAGGAGGTGATGGAGTCCTCAATCGTCGTGTACAACCATTCGACAAGTGCGTAAACTGCTTGCGTGGTGTGTACCAAAACTACTTCAGGAAAGGCACCCAGCTTGGACGTTGTAACGAGGTTGTAGAACTCGTAGAGCCTGTCGCTACAACTGGCCACGCTTTGAGAGACGTCAGCTTCGATCGTGCGAAGGGCGGCATGCGAGTTGATCGAGAGGTGAAGGAAGTCCGACTGAACGATGCCCTTCATGAGGAAGAGGTTCGCAATGCGCTGCAACGCAGATTCTGCAGCAGACCGTACTGATGGAGCAGCAACGTCCAAGGCTCTGGTTGGGATGTTGACTCCAAGACACCAGCCGATTCCCTTCAGCGTTAAGCCAGCTCCATCGGTAATCCAATATACCAGAGATCCTATGAAGAAAAGCGACAGGTCGAGTATGAAGTCCGCAATTGCTGAGGCTACCCGCAAAGGAGTCTTGACCAACAGCGCAAACGGATTGGCAATAAAGAGTATAACCACTTTGCCCCACAGGTAAGGGCCCCAGACGGCACCTGTAATAGTCGCAGATATTAAGATTGCACTGAACATGGCGTTCTGGAACAGGCCAGTGATTGGTCCTTGCAGACCAACCAATTCCAGTACTCCCTCTAGATCCTCTGCATCCTCGACGGCATCCGCATCGAGTCCTATGTCTGCCTGGGCAGCAGCCGCCGCTACTTCAGGGTCCTGTACCTGGTTGTCAACGAGTTCCGGTGCCTCGCCCTCCGGTGCAGCATCAACAAAAGGTACGAACGGAGCTTCGTGATCCAGATCCTGCACAACATGCTCGTCATCGTGGCCCTCGTCCGCACCCACTGGTTCCGCAGGTGCCACGTCACCCCAAAACCAATCGATTGTGCGGGACGTCCAGCCACGGTTCGTCGCGACTACATTTTCAGCAGGCGCGCCTTCAGGCTGTGTGGCATCAACAGATTGTTGCGGATGAACCATGAGCGCTGTGCCGGAACTGTTCGGTGAGTCAAACGCATCATCTTCGTAATCGGGGTGGAAAGGATTGTCGACCGCCGTAGACTGGGATGGGATGTTGTGGTCATCACCTGAAGCCGAAGCGCTAGGTGGTGTTGTCTGTTTGTCGGAAACTGCCATTATGCCATGGTCATCCTCTCCCTCCTGGGGGTCCAAAGCTCTCGCTTTGCCCTTGTCCAGAGCCCTGGCCGTGAGACTCAGGTCATCCCCTGCCGAAATATCTGAAAGATGTTGCCAACTCTCAGTGGTGGCTTCGCTGTTAACTTCTCCCTCACCGTCATCTTGGAGCCGCGGATGACGAGGCGCCATGTTGTCTAGTACGGGTTCGTTGAGCTGAGCTACAGGATTATCTGGCTGATCGCTGAGACCGTCGTCTGTGAGGTTGCGTTCCTCAAGCCCACGCCGAATCTCTGTAGCAATGAACGATTTGTCCCTGGCTGGCATGTTC
>JAKLMF010000728.1:0-10657 GCA_022813555.1 Botryosphaeria agaves | reverse complement strand
TACATGTAAAAAGCATCAACAAATCCGTTGCCCTTGTCATTGACAATGATGGCACAAGTTGTGGCACCATTCGTCTTGCCAGTAGAGTCGGGCCGAACACCATATAACCATTGCGGGTTCGTTGTTATGTCCACTTTCGAAGTCAAGTAGATGTTGCTGCCTCCCAAGCCGTTCAGCTGATCGAGATCGTCTAAAGTGAGTGGAGATGGTGCTCCAGTGACGACCTGATAGTTGACCTTGGGCTCAGTATTGGCCAGTTGGGCGCCTATATCGGAGGGATTATACGCGTCTGCAGAGTGGAGATACACGATAGGTGCTACAATGCAGTGTCAGCTCCCAGCTTTGCTGTGGCTGCCAAACGGATATTATGAACCATGAGATGATGTACTCTGAAAGGCTCCAGTCATATCAACGAAGACTTGCGTGCACCCAGCGGTAGTCCGATGTAGTCGTGATAGATGGCGGAAAGCCCTCCAAATATCATGGCTAGCAATCACATTGTCCAGTTCAATGGCAACTCTTGAGTTGACAGCCACCGTCATGGGTCGGCGTTCATACCACACCTAGACCTCCAGAATGTGGTTCCATTCTACAGAAAGCACATCGAACGCTCACACAACGAGTGCATGCTGGGATAGATAGAGACTTGACAAATCAAGGCTTCTGAGATAGGAAGAAGAATCTTAGAGTCCCTTACCATAGTCAACTACAAAGGAAGGTACACCAGCAGGAGCTCGCTTGCGTATAACTGAAGGTATAGCGGAGCTGCTGGCGCAGCCGCAGATGCCCAGAATCAGAGGTAAAAATGTTGGTGGAAACATCGCAGCAGAACAAGACCAGTAACCACAGAAAGAGTTGAAAAAGAGAAACGTGAAGACGTCTGTGGCAACCTCTAAAGCAGGACCGGAGGAGACTTATGTACGTCCATCGCGCTGAAGAACTGCTGGGCGAACCCCTGCCACAGCTGTCCATGTGGACGGATTGGCGCAAGGCAAAGGATGGAGCGCATGCCTACGAAGCAGAGAACGTGGTACCCCACGACGGCTCGGAACGACGTTGAACAGGAAATTAACCTTGATGGCGAACGCAGGTACGAAGTCACGATGGAACTGACGTTCAGCCGCACCTGCGGGAGCCAGGTGATGATTGGCTACCTATATAAAGTTGACCAATAGAAACGGGAGATTAGAGACCTCTTTCGTCTAAATGTCCGATGACTGACTCTCTATGCGCGGTGATTGGCTCTGCTATAGCGAGAACGATACGATTCTTGTGAGCGGGGTTGCTGGTAGTCACTAGGTACGAGAGCGAGCTAGACATGTTATCGCATCATCTTCGACCGGTTGCAGAATAATGTATATGTTTGGTGAAGACTCTCAGCAATGCTGGTGTTTGAGTAACGGAAATATCGTTGGAGGAACTGTTTCTTGAACAACAATAGGCTTACTGAACGAGCAAAGTATTCATCAACCCCGTCGGCGTTGCAAATCGACCAACGACTCCTCTTCATCGTCCAATGTCGGCACAGATACACGCCTCACAGAGGAGACTTCTTGGTACATGTCAGCTGTACGGGAAGGTGATCTAGAAACAACACACTCAGAGCAGACAATCAAAGGAGAGCTGGCTAGTGCCGTTGTAACATCAACGGCTCGCATCACATACGGCTGTTCGTAATGTTCGAAACTGGCCAGAGCTCCATCTGTGATATGTTGTCTTCGTCATCTCTCAGTTCCGTTAGTCGCCCTGTCTTCCTCCAAGTTGTTTCTTGATGCTTGTCTGTCGGCGGATTTGTATCCTTGACGAGAATCAGCAAAGGATCGACCCACGTGAAACAGCTACCCCGCTTGGCATGGTCGCGTGGCACATCAAACCTACGGTGCGCTTCCCACGATAGCCTATCGAGTGTTGAGATAGTTTCGTGCATTTCTTTGAACAAACGGCACTCCTAAAGGTTGTGCAAGTTCTCTGAAGAGCCTATCCAATTAATCACACGTCTCTCTTAACTTATACCGCGAACCTTACTCCTCCCACTCTCAGTCGACTATGGACTCCGTACGCGTCGCCGAAATGGCAGCCATCACCGGGTCAACTTTCCTATCAGGTAGATCATATTTCGTGAATGTCCTTTGTCAACATAAGACACCAAGCAGAGCTGAGTCTCTTGACATAGGTGCTTTGTGCAGCCTCTCCCTGTCCACCATGCCCGTGCTCCTCGAAACCTCCGACCCTAACGCACTAGCCCAGCAGTGGAAGTCTATCTTCCTCCGTGGGCGCGTTCAGGGTCCCACGATCGCTGCCATCTCAGGCCTTCTGTACGGTTACGTGGCCTATGCCAGATCTCAATCTGGAGAGAGTGGCCGGATACAAGGGACCGCGGCACTGGCCACTGTAGCAATTGCGCCGTACACAGTGGCTCTGATGGATCGCGTCAATCAGAAGCTGTTGGCGCTCACTGCAGCGGAGCCGGCGTCAAGCACCGCGAAGAGCGAGGGAGTGAGGGATTTAGTGATTAGGTGGACCCGGCTGAATCTTATCAGGGGACTCTTTCCGCTGTTAGGAGGAGTTCTGGGGCTATGGAGCGCTCTCAATCGGGATTGAAACCCGTTTGCCTCTGGGCAGTGTTGACAGTACTTCAATCATTTGCTCTTCTCTCACACACAGTTCCTATCCAGCTATCACTCCGGACTTTCAGTATGGCTTCAAAATCCTAGTATTTTAGCTGTCCCGACGACTGGCGCTGATACCTGCGGTGTTGTTGATAACCCAAGGCTTTGATACAAGAACATGAGCGCACATTATGCTCATGCTCAGCACTTTGTGTGTTCAACCTTTCATTCACTCTCTGCTCGCTCGAAGGCGGTGGCAGAAAATAGCCATACCATCGCGGGGTAGGAGGGGTCAAAAACTCTGTTTACCAACATGCATGATCAATTCTGCGCACGCTCAATGTTGTGAACTGAGGCTATCATCTGTGCCGTGAGCCAGACCACTTTGTATTGCTTAAGAGAGTGTCAATTCGCGTGGATAAGTGGTGCTTTTGATACAGTAGTCGAGTATGGATATGAGAGCTGGCGATGCACGCTCCCGACATCCCGCCTATGAATTCAACAAGGTCGAGCATGGCACTTGTCATGTGCATCGACCAGCTGCTTGGGGAGACGGATTGATGCAGCTAGTGACTTCAGCGGGCTATGAAAAGCGTGAGTTTGGAAGAAGAAAGGGCTGGGGAGTGCATGACGTAGGGCGGGAGCAGACGAGGGTGGGGTCCTGTCTTAAAGCTACTTCGCCCCTCCTTCCACCTCTCAACATTCTGTCACCTTTCATCGAACAATCCAACGTTCTCCAATTGACTAAAGAACCAATTACATATCCAAGGTCAGTACACGAAAGCCAGATCTCTGTATGACAGTTCGTTGACCTCTACTTCAGTCTCTCACAAATCATTCACTATGATCGAAGTTCCAAAGGCCGACAAGCTCCTTGACCTCATGAGCCTGAAGGGCAAGGTGGTCGTCGTCACCGGTGCCTCAGGCCCCAAAGGCATGGGTATCGAGGCCGCACGAGGCTGTGCGGAGATGGGTGCCAGCGTCGCCATCACTTACGCAACGCGAGCTGAGGGTGCCGAGAAGAACGTCAAGAGGCTGCAAGATGAGTACGGCGTCAAGGCGAAGGCGTACAAGCTCGATATCGGCAACTACGAGAGCGTCGAGAAGCTCGTCAAGGACGTGATCAGCGACTTCGGCCAGATCGACGGCTTCGTCGCCAACGCGGGCCGGACTGCCAGCAGCGGTATCCTCGACGGCTCCGTCCAGGACTGGATGGAGGTCATCCAGACCGACCTTAACGGCACCTTCCACTGCGCGAAGGCCGTCGGTGCTCACTTCAAGGAGCGCGGAACCGGCAGCTTCGTCATCACCTCCAGCATGTCTGGTCACATCGCCAACTACCCGCAGGAGCAGACAAGCTACAACGTCGCCAAGGCCGGCTGCATCCACATGGCCAGGTCGCTCGCCAACGAGTGGCGTGACTTTGCCCGTATCAACTCCATCTCGCCGGGTTACATTGACACTGGTCTCTCCGACTTCGTCGACAAGAAGACCCAAGACCTGTGGAAGTCCATGATCCCGATGGGCCGTGACGGTGACGCCAAGGAGTTGAAGGCTGCGTACGTGTACCTGGTCAGCGATGCCAGCACGTACACCACCGGTGCTGACCTCGTCATCGACGGTGGCTATACTTGCCGATAGATGGCTATTGTCGGACACAAGAGCTTGCTGATGCCTTGAAAAAGCGTTGTTGTGTTTTGAGTGTAGATGACGATGCAACGGCTTTCGAATATTCATGTACAACGTTTCATCCTACACGTGGAGGACAGGTAGCCGACGCTGTAGTCATGTAAATGAAAAAAGTGCTGCAAAGCACGACTGAACAGAACAACCGTTGACCGCTGCAATCGTTCGTGAAATTACGATAGAAGCTATTGTGACTGCAGGAGAAACAGCGTTTCGACGAAGAAGGGCAACAGTGTCTGGAAGACTTGAGGACCTGACTGTAGTCGCAGTCTTTTGTGAAGCATCAACTTAAGCATAACCTTCATGCAGAGATACCATAGGCAGAGCTCCATATAAACTGTCCGTAATACCATGGTACCCGTCCCCGTTCGGACACTCCTTCAACAACGGTGCGTCTAGCACGTGTCACAGCTGCATCCTCCACTTCTCCACATTGTAAACAACCATCTATCATAAATCTCACCACCCCATGGTAATTGCAGCTCGGCCAAAAGGCGCTCAAGTTCGTCCACAATACTCCGAAGGCAGGTCCAATGGCGACCTCGTCCAAAAATAGCCCGAACCCGCTTGGCTGCAAGCTCCGGGGCTGAGCATCAAACATTCACGCACCCTTGTCATCACCCGTTTGTACCGCGGAAAGCACACGAGACCGCCAGCTACACCACACAGCTGCCTATCCATCGACTCGCCCTTGGCAACTCTACCCTCACCCTACCAAACTCTACACACCCGTACAATCCTACCATCCCGCCAAGATGCCTGGAGTCCGTAAGTCTACCTGTTTGGCCCCCCATGTCCTCTTCCTCCCTCCCTATCTCCGTCCCCGTCCCCATCTCGCAAGCACCTCGAACAACCCTCGTTAGCTGACACAGCCTCATGTCCTCACAGCCCCCGATGCCCTCGCGCAGGTCAAGAAGGCGTTTAAAAGCATGTTCCGCAAGAAGAGCGCGCACGAGCAGCACGAAGACGTCGTCACCGACCCGCACGCCCACCACGTCGACGACATGGAGCAGAGCACGGTAGAGAGGCCGGATGATCCGCTGCAGGAGACGGTCGTCAGCACCGAGCCTGGCGGCGCGGTGCACCCGCCCGGTACTGCTGCCGCTGGGGAGGGTAGCGGCGCGGAGACGCAGGGAGGAAGTGAGAGAGGGGAGGGGAGTATTCGTAGAAAGTCGGAGGAAGCGCTGGGTGCGGGTGGGGATGGTGAGTCGAGTCAGCTATCACTACAGCGTCTTTCTGCACCCACACAAACGCGTTACATTGTGCCTCTCGCTAACCTCTGCCACAGTCCGGCCCTCCTCATCCGGCGCCCCAGACCAAGCTGAGGCTCAAGAACCACCGCAATCTGACTCTGTTCTGCCTCCTCCTCCCCCGCCAGCAGCAGTAGCAGTAGCCGACAAACCAGCGCTCGACGGCGCGAGCACTGTCCCACTTAGCGCAGCAGCAGCGCCGCCAGCCCAGCCGGCAGAGGGCGCCAAACAGCCGGCTGCGGGCCTGCGCGCCGAGGAGATGAAGGAGATACTGAAGAAGGAGCCGGCGGAGGGTATGTCGGCGACTGGGGGACCGTTGGAGGATCCCTATGCCTATACTGATTAGAGGGGCTCGGACATGCTTGGTGGTTCTGACGGGGGTTAGGTGGAGGAGTGCTTGATTGCGGGGAAGCATGGACGGATTGGCGGATTATACCCTGGTTTTGCTATTGTTGCTATTAAATTGTTTTGCAGGATTTCTTCAGACTGCAGCGAGGTTTTCACAGGAAGGAGTGAGAGATGCAGTATCCGATGATTTGGAAGAGACAGACTTCGTGATTCATACTACCTAGACTGAGCGGAAGTTCAGATAGATACAAATGCCACGCGGACGGGACGATGCAAGAGGTATCATGACTTCAAACAACAGACATGGGAATGGATGCCAACTTCATCCTTGCAAGTGCGCAGCTGCCATTACTTCGTCAACATCGACTTCTGATCATTTCAAGTTCTGATCGTTCCAACACTCTCCAAACACCTGCCCTTCTAGTACTGGCCCGGCGCCCGATCAACACCAGAGCCATACTGACCCGCGCCAGATTGGACGGCTCCGTATTGACCGGCTTCGTGTTGACCGGCTCCGTGTTGACCGACTCCATGCTGGCCGGTGCCATGACCAGTGGATCCGTACCCATCACCCACAGCGACGCCCTCCTTCTCCCCCGCCACACCATGCTGCAGCCCCTGCTGCACGCCGCCCTGTTGGTATCCATGCTGGCTCTGCGAGTACTCCGGCAACCTCTCGCCCGTCGCACCCGCGCCCGCAAACCCGCCCTTCTCCATAACCGGGCTGCTCGGCGCGCTGGTCTCCGGCACCTCGCCCGTACTCCCACCCGCCACATCCCTAATAACCTCCCACCACTTCCGCGCGGCGTCCGGCGTCTCCGCCTTGAACACAAACTCATGGCTCATGCTCAGCGCGCCGCCCAGCTTCCCCTTACTAACATCCTTCCCCTTGACACTAAACTTCTGCCCCTCGAGCCCGCCGATCAGGCAGTCAGGTAGGTAGAGCGACATCTCCGGGTGCGGCTCCGCGCCAAACTCATCATCGCTCTTAAACTCATGCAGATACTTGCTCGGCGTGACCGCATAGTAGAAAGTATCGTACTTCTTCAACAACTTTCCCTTCTTACTCAGCGCGCCCGCAATCAGCGGCTGCGTCGCGCGATGCTCCATATTCGGGAACGCGATATTCCTGACATTCCTCTCCCCGGCGCTCGGATCGATCAGCAGATTGCCGTTCCTCTTGACGAACCCGTTCCACTCGAAGTCGGGCGGCATGCGCTGCGCCACGCCGATCATGTCGCCGTACATGGCCCGCGCGGACTCGAGCTGCTTGCTGACGATCTGGCTGAACTGGCCGAGGCCCGTCTGGATCGTCTTCACGACGTGCGCCTCGAAGCTGGCGAAGTTGTCCTGCACGGCCAGGAGGTCGGACCGGTTCGCGTTCTCCTCCTGCACCTGCTTGTGCAGGTGGTGCTTGACGTGGCGCTGCAGCAGGTACGGGTCGTACTTGGCATCCACCTGGCCGCCGGTGGAGTCGAAGGTGGCGACGTGTTGGCCGAGCAGCTCGATCTGCTTCTGCGTGTAGTTGCGGGCTTTGTCGACGGCTTTGCTGCCCTTGCCCGCGCCCTTGGTCAGCTCTTTCGTCTTGTGCTTGATCTCGTCGTGCAGGCGTGAGAAGGTGGGGAGGACGGAGCCTTTGAGGGCTTTGGCGGTTTCGTAGTGAGAGTTGGAGACGCCCTGGGCGTGTCAGTGAGTGATAGTGCGCATCCGGAGACATCCGAGGGGGCCATACCTGGGTGTTCGAGCGGATGTTGTCGAACATGCCGGCGACGCCGCCGAGGCTCTGGTCGAACTGGTGACCCTCCTTCAGAGGGTGAGATACGGTCTTCAGGACCTTCTCGTACTCCTTGCCGTGCGCGTGCTGCATCTTCTCCGTCGCCTCGACATAGTCTTCCAGATAGCCAACGGCGTGCTTCCAGGCCGACAGGCGTTCTGTGAACAGCTTGGTGACCTGCGTACCATGTCGTTAGCTTCTACTTTCAAGACACTCCATGCGGTCTGGGGTATTGTTGAGAAACAACTAAGCAACCTACCTCGCTGGTATCCTCACCAGGAATAGCATCCTCGGTGTCCTGTGTGCGCGAGCGGGTCGGGAGATCGTGGTGGGTAGCCATTGTGTATGTGTGTTTGTAACTTGTTGTTTGTTATGCGAAACTTGAGTATAAATAGTAGTAAGTGGTAAGAAAGAAAAATTCAGATATTGATATCGAAGGAAGGGGCCAGTTGTTGATGGACCCTGAGATTGATATGGCAATGATGTGATGGGGGTTTGCAGATCGGACACTCACCGACGTCATCATGGTAATGCATTACCTGTGGGAACATGTGACGCTGCCAAGCCACTTGTTGAGAGCCACAACCCGTGCGCCACTTGTTTCCGGAATGTGTTCCGGACAGTTACATGCTAATGCATCTTTGGATTCTATTACTACAGAATGATGGCTACAATCTACAACGCGCAGGAAGTGAGATTGCTTGCATCTCAAGCGCTGCAAATGCCATCACAAAACTCAGCCTCTACTTGTCAAATGAAATGCATGGGTATCCCTTATGCGCCGCAACCGTTCCCATGCCTGGAGTGAGGAGTGTATCATTCGTGCTCCATTACTCCATCGCTGAAATCAAAGTAGACAGAAGAACGGAATTCAGGGCGGTTGCCGTGCGCGGGCATCCTGTTCGCAAGAGATGTTGGAGACTATTTCGATAGAGCGAGTTGGTCCCATAGACACATAGAAACGTGCCTGATTTACGAGCGTCTATGCACAGCCCCGGGTCTATGAGAACTCAATTGTGGATTTCGTACCGTGAGACCAGCGTGCTCGTTCGATGACCTTGTCGTTGAAGCTCCTGCGGCAGTTCCAGGAGGAGTCGTTTGACCGCCCCGCACATGTGCCTGTTCCGGTCGATGAAGCTCGGGGCTCGTCGGGCGGCTGATAGTCGCCTCGTACGTCGGAAGTCCCTCAGTTGCGGGCGTTCTCATAACGGGAGTTCTGACCGCTGTGTTGTAGCTTGGTGTACGCGACAGAGCGTCCAGATCGTACGCGGTAAGATGTCCAGCGTCCTCACCAGGAGAATCTCCTGAGCCGCGGCGAGAAGCCGGACCGCTATGCGATTGTCGACTGGATGATCCAGAATGGGAGAAATAGTTGTCAATGACTCCATTGGGAGGCGTGGGCTGAATATGCGGAATTTCAATTCCATTAAGAGGCGTCGTCCCACCCGAGTTGTGATAAGAACCAAAAGCTTGTGCGCGCGCCCAATTGCTGGATCCGTGCTGCTGCACACTGGCCAAGCGGGAATGCAGCTGGTGAGCAAGGATGCCATCGTGAGGGAGACTGCCAGGTGCAACCACACTGCCCAGAGTGGGAAGACTTTCGGCCGACCCGCTTCGACTGTGCCCACGAACCGGTGTGTGAGCACCACTTCCAGGCCCGCTGGCGCGTGGGGTCATGAAGCCGCTCGTGTCAATGTCGTTGTATAGGACGTCCAGCTGGTGCTCGCCATACTGAGGAGGTGCATCTCCACTTGCTTCCAGCTGCATGGCAGCATGGGCGACCTGGGTGGGGTTCCCTTGCACTTCGTTGTCTTCACCCACTGGAAGGTTGGGAGATATAAAGAGCCTCAATATATTGCGGACGACCAGCTGGCTGGTATGGCCCTCCGGGTTTTTCAGCTCGACCGTCAGTACGAGCAAATGTGAGATTTTGAGGAAGTCCGTGTCAGCAGTCTGTCTGCACACTTTCAGTGACTTTGGTAAAGCCATTGTCATCTGAAAACGGTAGGATTCATCCGTCAATTGCTCCGGATGTGCTCCAGGGTTGTAAGACGCAGAATTTGATGGTAATGGTTGCTCCACTTTCGCTACTGTACTGTCGTGATGGTCGGTGTGGCCGTTGATCGAATGAACTAAAGTAACGCCCTCTTTTACTTCGATTCGTATTTTGTCTATCTCTACGCCTTTCCGTAGTGGTGTGAGAACGAAGTCGGCAGTGATCGATGTGCCGTAAATGTAATTTATCTGGGGTACCGTGACTTTGTAACTGATCTTGTTCGCCCAGATGTCCTCGTTCAGCTACATAGTCTCTGTCAGCTCTATTGCTCAATGCACGAAACACCCTATGAAGCTCCGCTGCCAAACGAGCAGGGATTCCGGTCGTACCTGCTCAAATATGATTGACTCAAGAGCATCTCTACCCATGGCTCGTATTATTCTTATGTGTTTCTTTATGGCCGTGTCTTTCGTCATGTAGCCCTTCTGTAATACAGCTGTGAGGTTGTACACGATATAACTGTGGTCCAATCCCTCTATGCTCTCCGGAAGATCGCCCGGGAGATTGATACTAAACCGCCACTGGTGAGCGCCAGGGCCTATCCGGTGTGTCTGCCCAACTCCCGATGTGGGATGAGGCAACAGCTGCCTCTCTTGTTTGAAGAAAACTTGCTTGTCGAGGACTTGCTGAGGATTGACTGCATTTGTGTACCAGCTGGACAGACTGCGTTAGCACTACGCTCTCCATTTTGTTTTGGTTGAACACTGTTGGGATATGATGGATGGGGAGCTCCAGACACTGTAGCCAGAGCTGTGTCAGACCCAAGGCACTCACAACTCTGCGCGCAGCAAATGGCCATCGCTGGCGCAGAGGAAGTCTCTCAGGTGTGTTGTACCCAGCGTCCCCAGTATTGAGCTCGAGAGAAGGCACTGGTGGCAGCGACGGATCGTCTTGAGCGACAACCGGTTTTGTTTAGTGTGTGTGCTGCACTATG